>JAAGKR010001248.1:115914-134352 GCA_011419295.1 Clarias macrocephalus
ATAGTTCATAATACACACTCCTGCGCTGACATGAGTCACCCTGGGAAAGCCTTGAAAGTTATTTTGCCGGCACAGAGGATGAGGACTAAATGTCCTTCAGAGACACAAGAGCTTCTGCTTGACCGTCACAGACGGGGGTCAGCAACCAGGCAGGAGAGATCAAGATATAGCACACACACAGGCACAACAAAGGGGAAGAGAGGAAAAAAACCTGTATCGATTACTTTTATTGTCAATCCATATAGATGGGACATTGGACATGTCTCCAGTTCCACTGGAAGCACTGGTTCAAATTCCACCCATCTAAACTACATTTTGGTTTGAATGGAATGAAAATGAGAATATAAATCAATGCTTTGACCTGGTTCAGGGGTTGGCTTACATTCCCAATCAGAACATCTCTGTCCCATCGGTCTTTACTTCAGACATTCAACTACTGAGTCTGACTGAGGAAGGAGCTCTGATTGGCTCAGATTTCATAAGTAGTAAAGCATCTAACCAATCAATCATCACTCAGTCCAAATTCTTGTAACCAATCATAATTCAGATGGCGGGATTCATCAGACATGATATTAAGCCCATACTAACCTCAAATTGGGGGGGATAAATAAATAAACACTTGTATTTGCTGGCAAATTAAATGCTTCACAATGACAGCACGGGGGCTTAATGGCTAGCACTGTCGTCATGCACCTCCAGGGTCCGGGTTCGTTTCTCGCCTCTCATCTGTGTGTGTGGAATTTGCATGTTCTCCCCGTGCTTCGTGGGTTTCTCTGGGTACCCCAGTTTCCACCCACAATCCAAAGACATGTAGATTAGGCCAATTGTAGTTCCAAAATGTAGTGTGTGTGTGTGTGTGTGTGTGTGTGTGTGTGTGTGTGTGTGTGTGTACTATTGCTGTGCACATTACGGTTATTTAACTCTCCCAACAGTGAGCAATGCCAAGTCTCAAATACTTGGGCTGCACATCAAATTGTAAGAACACTGTACTGAATACTGCATCACGACATCGTTCATAACTTTACTACGAGTGAGTGAAAGTCTACAGTCATTCTGTAGCTCTGAATCCAAGGCTCTGAAAGTACAACATGAATGGTCAGACTAAAAGCATTTCCTCCTGCAGAGCAATGCCATTCCACCATGATGCCTGACGACAAAGTTTGGCTGCAGGGGCTCAGAACATGAGTCAGCCAACAGCCTTGATATCTGAGTAGTGTAAAAGTCTGTCTGACCTGAAATAATGTGACTGACAAATGAGATCCATCTAAGGCATGACAAAATATGCTAAGATAAATCAGTGGGTCCTGATGATCAGCAGCAAGATGAAGTGATGCTTAAGTGCTTTAAGAACTAATACAAACTGCATTACTTTCAAATGACTTTCCAAAAAAAACGGTCAAAGTCACCATCCATACTTTACTGCCCTACTCTTGGACATCATTCATCTAAAAAGCTAAATCTATATTATTATATCCATGAATGCTTCAAAAACATTTTATTCACGGCACTAGAGCCGGAGCCGACATTCCATGACAAGCTGTCATCTAATTATGGTGCTCTGCCAAGTCGTTAGTGCCGAGCGCTCGAGCTGGCAGCCCGACTCGGCCGTGCTCCGATAGTAAGAGGGCCACTGAAAGCCATTTATAAACATGTGCGAGCAACCTGCTTCACATTCCCTCACAGCTGTCTCTGCTGACCGGCATTGTATGGGGTTTGCATCACCGAATGACATCAGACTCGAAGCATTTAACCAGTTCCATTGACTGCAATAACTAAATATGGCAGTGGGCTTGGAGTGAGCAGGCTCCATTACACATCCTCAAAGACATTCCCTGTGAGAATGCGAGCCTGACACTTTTCACGAGATTCTTTTCATATGAGGTAAGGGATCCTTATATGGAGCGTTTACACAACTCAATCGGACATGGCTGACGAGCGCAAACTGTTACTGGGCTGTGCACAGGACTTTCTGCTTCCAAAAAAAACCCACATCTCCCTCTTACCTCCTGCTTGATCAAAATTTTATCTTAGTACAGGCATGTGTACATGACAAAAAGATATGTCGATATTAGAGAAGCATCTTACTTTCAAAGTGTTCATGATTTTTTTGTTACTGAAAAAAAAAAAGAGCTTAGGGAATTAAAAATCTAAAGTCTCTAACAAACTGTTGCCTTTCCAACTTGTGCCATTATTTATATGAAATCAGGAGAAGATTCCATAAATATGGGACACTTTCTGACTCAATCTGCTGAACACCAGGAGGAACATTTTGCATAACAGACATTCTCGTTGAAATCAGTGTTTCATAACCTCTTGTTCCAAACAGAGCAAATTGACAGTAATTAATCAGTTGCTCAGTTTTTTTAATTTATTTTAATTTTGTGTTTGCTACTTGATGTTGGTTTGCTATACATTATTAAACACCAGGATGCATATGGATGGAACATAACATGCATCTCACGTTGACACAGAATGGTGGATTTCCAGCAGAAAATTTTAACCACACTTTAACTGATACTAGACACAAATGAATTTAATTACTACTAGCATTTGCACTTCTAGTCAAATCAGGCAAAAACTTCAATTTGTATAATAAAATAAATGTTATTATATTTTGTACCACTAGGATCGAAACTATACCGATGACTATCTGGGCTCTGGCTGCTCCTCGCAAACAAACACTTCTACAGGAGGTGGTGGAAAACTTGCAGAAGCCCATCATGTCTGTGAGCCAGACTTTCTGTGGTGTTCATGATATTAGCTTCTTTTTTAAGTAAAGAAGAAATTAATTCAACTTAAATACATTTAGCAGGAAAATGTTGAGCATCACTCATCAGAGGCACGGCTATGGTGACAGTTCAAGTTTAAACTTGACCTAATATATTAAATATCTACAGTCCCCTCCAAAAGTACAGTACTGGGACCACAAGGCCAATGCTCTTCTTAATGTACACTAAAAACATTTGGATTTGTGATCAAAAGATGAGAAAAAACAGAACAATAGTTTCCATTTGCTGATATTGACATCTGCGGTAAACTTGGAAAGTGATCAATAATATGAAAGCATATGACTGACGGGTGCTCCTCTGTGCCCTTGTATGCCCTGTTAGGTCAAATGTTCAAGTGAATAGCACTAAACTTTCATTTTGTTTGAGCTCTGAATTTGTGTCAAGGCAAAAAGATAAACCTGCATGAAGACCAAAGAGCTGACTATGGGAGAAAATCAAGCTATTGTTAGTAAAAGACGTCAAATCAGATCATCGTCACTGCAGAATTATTGGGGATAGCCAATACAACACATCGGGGAAAAAGAAGGAAACTACTGGGTTTCTAACAACCAGACAAGGAACATGCAGGTCAAGGAAAAGAGGAAAAAAGGGGGGGGGGGGGGGTTGGGGAGGTGGCCACAAGCTTCAGACTCGGCACAAGCCTCATGTAAAGATCTGCACTGAACCCTGTTTATACAGTACCTGATAGAGAAAGGTCCAAGTAGCCAGCTAGTTTACTTGGTCACAAACTGACTGGCTCTTGTAACTCAGCATCATTATAACTGTAGCTAGTTATAAACTCCTAGAGTTCATTCACTTTACCATTTATTATAAGAGTTTCTTAGCTATTAAAGTGAACTAAGCGTCCTAAACTGAATTGACAATATGGAATAAATGGAAAAATATGGAATGAAGTGCTCAAGCCCCCCCCCCCAAAAAAATTTTTTTGTAACAATAATAAAATAATGTACGATAATGAATGCTTGTAAGCATATTTTTGTAAGAATCTGGTCGACACCAGTCAGTTTCAATTGCATGTTTTGTTAATTTACGCAGCAGCCTTCAGTCGCATTCATTAAATTCCATTTGTTAACGAAACCTGAGCAAGTATCAGTATCTATTTTGGTTGAAAGCCTAAAGTGAAAGAATGATAAGGACTAACACTCCAAAGAAGCAAAGTTGTTGGCACAAGAAGATGCCACTTTTGAAAGTGGGCCAAAGTACTGTACATACGTTTCTCTTTCTCAGCTGCAACACTAATGAGAGAAGCAGGTCAGATGGTTTGGGTTCTCTTGCTTGTTGCTTCTCACGCTCAGCAGTCAACAGCACACTGTGTGCGAGTGTGTGAGTGTCAGGAACACAACATCTTCTCTTTTTTTTTATTTTTTATTTGACGGCTTTCATGACTCTCTCTCTTAAGGCAAAGTAAAGATGTTTTCTGAATTCTGACCAATCCCACCTGTTCCTGCAGTTATTTGTCCTCCTCTGTGATTTCCTAATAAACCTAATAATTCACATATTAAAACCACAGCAAACTTCACCAGGAAAACTCTTCTCCTTCCAGGAAAAATCTTTTTGCACCAAAATTGCTGTGATTTTAACTTGTGAATTATTAGGTTAAATGTTTTTTTTTTTATTAAATTTAAATATTACATTAATTATGAATTCTCATTGTGTCATTTAATATTCTGTCACCCTTGATGATATATATAAATCCCATTTCGAGTTCAATTTCTTAAACAAGAAACAATTCGTAACCCAATTTCAAACAATTTAAATCTCATTATTTTCTTTGCTATTTATTTTCTTTACTGCCCTCAAAATAAAACAGTGATGTACCAACACCGTGTTTGCCTTAGCTTTTTTAAAATTATTATTTTATTATTACCGTTTGCACATCCCTACTACATGCCTCTAGTTTGCCGGTTAAAGCAAAGTTCGTCACTCACCGTCTCTGCATCTCCAACTCCTCTGGCGAGGGGCCGTTCTGCACCTGAGGACTCTGTCTTGGCAACGTGGGGCCTGTAAAGAGAGACAGTAGAAAAACACTCAATTGATCAGGCCTTGAAGGAACTACAACACTAAATTGATTAATTACACAGAGCAAGACACAAAGGAGTTAGAAATAGATTTCTGAGAGCAACATTAAACACTGGTGCTTGAGCTGGAATGGAGGGGGGGGGGCAGCTTTTATGCTCATGCTTGTTCAAAATCCAGAAGAGCCACAGTGTGAGCCAATGTGAAAAGGGCAAAGAGATACTCAAGTCTAGCAAAAGCTTAACCATTTCTAACACAGGCTTTCACACTGCAAGGCTGAATCAATGCAGTATCGAGCAGATGTGTCTGAATCAATGCTTCACTGAGCAGGTGGTATTCCTTCCACACTTCATTACTAGGCTACCCATGGCCTATTCCATTTCCTGCTTAGTGCCTTCACACAGCCACATCACATAGCGCTCAGCACAATTAGCTGGGGCTTTGCTCATCTGACAGCATAAAACAGAGAGAAGCTATCCTATAAACGCCTGCTGCAGCCAACACCCAAGTAACTGCACAGCTGGAATTTCTGCCTTTGAAATCAGTTGCACTGAATTTTAAATAGCACGTTTAATGCACTGTTAATATAATTATCATCCTGTGACGTTTGTTTGGGAATTCCCTACCAGCATCATTAATATGCTCCCTATTTAAACTTGACCACAGATTTACTGTGTCTTACAAACAACAAGAGGAAATAACTGCTTATGAACTGCTTTATATACGGTCATGGCAAAAAGATAAAACAATCGAGGTCATAGATTTTTATTCATTAAGGAGCAAAAACATCTGTGCTCCTCACCTTATCCAATCATTTTCCAAAAAAAATAGTTCAGAAACCAAGTGGGGAAAAATAAGTACACCTACACTTCAAGAGTGTAATTAGCAACCATGTGTTATTAATGAAAGATTTTTTTAAGTGTGACTACATCTAAAAAAGCAGGAGTTTTGGCAGCTAGTTGTTGAGCACTCAGGTGCGTCTTTAAATCATGCCAAAAAGGAAGGACATCGGCCACAATCGGTGTGCACCAGCCAACAAATTAGTTACAACTTGCATATGAGGAGTAACACAAAAAATAAAATAAAATCACTTCACATCGATGACTATTTAGTCTAAATAGACCATTTCCTGTAAGTCTTGCTGATCCTACTTTGGATTTGCAGCTGTAATTAAATGTAAATTCAGACAGAAACTGCTTTTATGCATCTTTGCCTAAAATTGAGATACATTTTCACAAAAGTCCATCTGGAATAATACATTGCCTGCTGAAGAGCTATTTAGGATTCAGGAGCAACATGAACTGATTCACTATTAGAATTTAAGATGTTCTTGAATAATCAATTATTTGAAGCATGTATTATTCCCTAATGCAAATGTTACACTTAAAAGGTAATGATGTACACTTTAACTTGGTGAAAGGATCGCATTGGGAATGGTCAATCTGGCCAACTACTTAAAAGGGAACCCACTATGTAATCCACTTTTAAGGTCACATTTAGATGTTCATATGGGTCCCCAAGACAGTTAAAAAATAAAAAAATAAAAACTGTTCAACTGTTGTACTGGCCAATTGCAAGGCTTAAACAAGGCAGTTAGATTTCCTGCTATTATGACCTCATAAGAAGAGCCCCTTCCTTCTGCTTGTTGCCCAGTTCTGGATTCGACCCTGGCCCATGTTCGATTTCTGACTGATGCATCAAACTAGAGATGCACAGATTCCAATTTTCTTTGTCTAAATTAATTTCAGATTTTTTCGATTGTGGTCAGACAGTCACAAGTCACAGGGGCAGTCAAAAGAACATCATTTCAGCTGGGGCATTAACACACTTTGGGGGAGATCTGAGGCCTATAATTAACCCCGTTTGCTGCTGGAGGAATACAATGCATCTAAAAAAATATAAAAAATTCATTTAAAAAATGAAACTCTCATTCTAGAGTCATTATATTTAACATGCTATATTTCTGGCTTAGTTTTAATTCTGGTGATTACAGTAAATAAAGCTCACGAAGATCAAAAATCCAATATCGCAAAGTATTATAAAAATATTTACCAAGTTTAATAATAAAAAAAAAAGATTTAAAATGCAAAATTGCCCAAAAGCTTAATTTTTTTTTTTTTTTTTTACGCATTCAGTACTTGGTCAGGGATCCTGCAAGCATGAATCACTGTGCAGCACGGCATTGAGCTGATTGACCTTTGGCACTGCAAATGAAATGCAGAATTCACCTTCATCTGAAAAGAAAACTCTGAAAGTAATTTTTCTTCTTAACTCAGGGATGACTGTTCTAAAGTCTAATACTCGGGAGTGGCTTCATACTTGGAATTCAATAGTTGAAGCCCATCTCCTGAAGACATCTGTTCGTGGTGGCTCTCGATGCACTGAATCTAGCCTCACTCCACTTTTTGTGAAGCTGTCCCAAGGACTTAAATAGGCTCTGTGTGCACCTTTTCCTACCACACATTTCCTTTCCAGTCAACTCTTCAGGGTGCTGTATTGAAGCATATTCATGAACAGCCATCACTTTCAGTGACGATCTTTTATGACTCATCCTGCTTGTGCAGGGTGTTGATCATCTGGAGAACCGTCAAGTCTTCCCCATGCGTGTACTGGACCAGACAGACATGCACAGTATTTATACTAAATGAATAGTAAGTTACTCAAACCTAATTAAATATTCTTATATTTGGAGATGCCGTATTTATTTTATTATTTTTTTTATAAGCTGTAAGCCGTAATCATCGAAACCATCAAAACAAAAGAAAGGCTTGTTAAGGCATGTAAAGAATCTAGAATGTGATTTTAAATTAAATTACAAAAACATATATATGTTTGACATGTACTGTATTAATTGAAATCCCTAGAATAAATCCGATCCTTTAACCCAAACCAGTGCATGAATATTACGCTGGACTGTATACATAAACCACAAACTATTCAACTCAATCCTTCAGTCCAATCAAATCCACAGAGGATGGTTTTGGGAGGGGGGGGGGCAGTTTGTTGCAATTTATGCTGTAAGTGGGGAGAAAAACACTTTCCACGGTAACGTTCACAAACCCTAACCTTAAATTGTCAATCTTTTTAGCAAATTAGTAAATTCCACTGAAGAGAAAAACACTACGGCCACCAAGTCACCTGCTTACCACTAAGGACCAGGTCCTCAAATGGTCAATAACTAATGAGTCAGCAGAAGCAGACGTTCACTGAAAGCCCCGGACAAATAATAACGTGGATTAATGAGGCTTTAACGTGCCCTTAAAATCCCAGACTGCTCAGTTTTCTTACTGACCTGCACAACACAGTCGCATAATAGCACTTAGCTCATGGACAGGATCCAGAAGCACTTACTGTAGCATCAACTCTGATGGGAAGTTCTCTCCCGTTACATCTGGTAATCTACTGCTGTTATATTCCATGTGCCTCTCACTACATCACTGATGACTTTCATCCATCCATCTTTTGAATACCAGTATATCAAAATATTAAAAAGTGTAAAATACAATATCAACTGAAAAACATTACAGTTAAAAACTACAAACCCCACATTCAGAAGAAAAACCCAAGTACATACACGAGCGGAGGGAGAACACATGACCCTTCTTGCAGCAGATGTACCCAACAAGTCCATTCTTAGTCTTTGGGACAATCATTAACAAGTACGAGTGCGCTGGCATTGCTAGCACCACGGTCAACAGCATCATGGGACGTCAGGGAGAGAAGCATGGTGTCCTAACAACCGTGCTCTTGTAACACAAACCCAGGCTGAAGGCAGGCAGGCTCTGAACAGTGACGCCCCACCGTGACGTTAACGGAGGAGGAAGCAAACCGTCCATCATACCATCCGGCATTGATTAATTATTCAAGTGATGGGCATGATACTGTTGCCCTTCAAAACCGATCTGCTTTACTGCATTTAGGTCTAAGGCATATGAGGACAGGAGAACTCTTAACCAAACAAAAAATAAAGAGAACCTTGACACTACTATAATCATTATTCAGATTTGTGTTGGTTAGAACCCTATACCTGGTGACATGGGGCCATTTTTACACCTTGTAGTAGTGGTGTGGCCTGGGAAGTCAATAATGAGAGCAACCATTTCAGGAAAAAGGCCATCTCCCAAAAGTGTTATATGCATGTTACAGCACCTATTTGGGGAGACCGAACACTTTTACTCTCAACACCCTTTTACTCCGTCACTCAGTGAGCAGGACGTGCAAAGGAAACCCCCCTTACTTAGTACTTAGTTCTGCAGACAATTTTTTTGGCTTCATTTGTGTTAAAATAAATAACAGCATGGTTAAATAAAGTTGTGTGTTCACCTGAGGTTGTATTTGCCTAATACTGACGATCAGATAATTACATTTTCACACACACAAAAAAAAAACCCATAGAATTGTACACATGTATACATACACAAAGCGCCAATGCAAAGTTTTCAGACCCTTTTAGATTTTACACATTTTCTTATTTATCTTCTTCATTCATTTTAAAATGGATTAAAGTTTTCGCCATCATTCTACATGCAATACTTCACAATGAAAGTAAAAACATGTTTATATTTTTGTAAAAAAATATATATACGTCAGAGTGGAAACAAATCCATGAGGTCAAGAGAATTATCTGTAGACCCATGACAAGATTGTATCAATATACAAATCTGGGAAAAGTAGACAAAACTTTCTGAAGCATCAAATGCCCCCAAAAGCTTGATGGCCATCACTCTCAAATAGAAGAGATTTAGAACAACCAACAGTCCACACAGATCGGCCCGCTTAGCCAAACTGAGTAATCAGGGATGAAGGTGCTTCGTCAGAGAGGGAACCAGGAACCAAAGAGTGACTATAAATGAGATCCCGAGTTCCCTTGTGGAGATTCGAAAGACATACAGAAGGACAGCCATCACTGAAACACTCCACCACTCGGGTACCTATTGGAGAGCAGCCAGATAGAACACAAACAGCTGGCTGGGAGTTTGCCAAAAAGCACCTGAAGGACTCTTGGACAATGAGAAACAGCATCCTCTGGTCTGATGAGACAAACATTGAACTATTTGGAGTCATGAAATCAGACACTAGTCATTAGTCAGTATAGAGGGAATAAAGAGCTATCCTTAGTGAAAACTTTCTACAGAGTGCTCTGCTCTGCAGTGGCTTTAGAACAACTGAAATGAAAGTGCTGGAGCGGGCCAGTCAGAGCCTGAGCACAATAGAGCATCTCTGGAGAGACCTGAAAATGGCTGCTCAATGACCCTGCATATTCAACCTGGTAGAGCCTGAATGGTTTTGCCTAGGAGAATGAAAAACTTCCAAAAGAATTCTGCGCCAAACTTGTAGCACTCACACGAAGACTTGAGGCCGTCACAGCTGCCAAAGGAGCTTTAACCAAGTATTAAGTAATGGGTCTGAATACTTATGGATCTCAGGTGTTTTGTTAATTTATTGAAAATAAAGACTGTTTCCACTCTGCCATTGTGGGATAGTGTGTGCAGAATTTTTAGTAAAACAGGCTCCATTACAATTTTTTTTTTACAAAATGTGAACTATGGCGTTGTGTGCATGCATATAGCAAGTTATCAATTAACCACAACATTTCTTTCAGAAATCAAGTAACAGGATTTCTGATCGAGTCATGAATCTGATGTTTAGGGATGAACGGTTTTGAATTAAATTTTTATTAAAAAGACAGTACAAGGAGAGTGTTCGAGTAGCAGAGTGATATCCCACTCGATTTCACGGTACAATGCTGAAGCCAAAGAGCAGCACTCGAACACAAAAAACCATCTTACTGTACAACAATAAACAGCCGTGAAGATATTAAACTCAAGAGGATGCATTTCATCACACAGATGTCATGGCTCATCACACAGATGTCATGGTTCAACACCATGGTGTTCAGCTTGACAGGTGAAGTTATGAGAGGCACATTCTCTGCCCCAACACCTCCTACACGTCTCCTGTCTTTTTCCGAAGAAGAGAGATGGAGAGAGACACAGAGTCTGGCAAGTGACAGGATTGATGACAGTCTGCAAATAAAAAGTTGTGAAGGTTCCAGTTTCCATGCCAGAGCTCCCAGTCTATACCACCCCCCGCCCCTCTCCATCATGAGCCCTTGACCATCAGGCACAAAAGCGACTAGTCTCCAGTCATCTGTTGTTGGGGTACGGTGTCATAGTGCTCTTTTTTGAGCCTGACTACCACGATGTTACATAAAGGCACCATCTGATACTACAAGGGAGGGGAATGTGTGTGAGATTTTTTTCTTGCGTTTTTTTTTTTTTGGGGGGGGGGGGGGGGGGGGTAATAAAACTAATAAAAGCAGCTCTGCTTAGAGATAGTGATGTTAAAAAGCACAATGTTGGAAATATAGCACATTAAAATAATATTTCAGTCAAAGCTACTCCTGAAATGTATATATAGAATTAATTTATTGATTGTTATAATTGTTCTTTTATTTTCTTTCCTTCTTTATTTTTGTAAAAACAAAGAACCAGCCACAGAAAACAGTTTAAACCAATCAAGAGCAGAACATCTTAAACTAAAGACGGTTTAAAACAACTGAGACATTCAGGTTGAACGTGGACTTCATAATAATAATAATAATGTCATTAGTAGAACCTTCGTAACCAGATCCAGACATCCACTACAGTAGAGCCTCAGATCCACACCCACACACCAATGTCAGCTAGTAGAACAGATCAAGCCAAAGACCTAAACCGAGTGTTTACACTGCCTTGTACAGCCATGGTAGCGGACTTACTCCTTAAGATGATCTTGGCATGACTGATCTTGTGCTCTTGGAAGCGGCGCACTCGCGGAGCGGGCATGGCTGTTCGAGTTTGTGTGTCTCTCTAAAGCAGCTCCTCTGGAAAAATTCTCTTAAAAGTTAACAGGCAGCTTCACAGCAAACCGGAAACAAAGCCTGGACACTTTAACCTCATCGGCTGAGTAAAGAGCAGGTCAAGCGTCAGTTCACTCAAACTAAACTTCAGTCAGTGGAGGACTGATGGACTGTGCGTCTCAAGAGCGGGAGTTCATCAACAAAAAGCAAGCCACATGACATCACCGGTCTCATCATGTCAAAACAGTCTCTGATGCAATCAAAGTCATGTGGTGTTTATGAGCCGAGACATAAACACACACTGGGCACGGGTCTCGCAAAGTCACCCAATCACTTCCGTACGGCAGATTCTCCCTGGAAACTATCAAAATCTAATCTCATTCAGACAGCGCCCTAAATCTGGCTGACCGTCCAACTCGTCCCGACACACAAGATAATCCCAGATACCTGACCTGTATTCTCCTCTGTCAGCAAGTCATCACACCCAAGTATTTATACCTCGAAAAAAGGGCAGAAAATCTAACACCTGACACACAATGATTTACTGCTTGAGGCAGAAAGCTAAATGCAAGCCAGTGACCAGCTCCTAAAATAAGAGTCTTGGTGTGAGCTGTGTGGTCAGCTATGAGATCCGAGTAGAAAACATTCATGCTGAAGTCACACTTCATTTCTTTATCAGCTCTGAGCTACAGCTCTTTATAAACCTGACTCCTGACCTTGGCCTTGTGTTTGCACTCACTGATAAACTACGCAGGAGGAACAAAGGGGAATTTTCACAAAATGTGAACGTTAGAAGAAGAGCGGATTATTTCAGACGTTAATAATCCATTACAATAAGACGTTACAGTAGGGCAAAAGTTGAACATGCAGAAGTGCACGGAGCCTAATCTACACCCTGAATCGATGGCACCTCACAGAGAGAGAGAACTCCACACCTCGGTATTAACGTGACAAGGCGAGAGCCCCTTCAGCCTGCTCCCGCTCAGAAGAAAGGAGTTGGGACTAAAGCAAGGCTGAGGACAGTTTCAGCAGCATGCTGTAGGACCGTAAACCTCACTTTTATTCACTGATACTCAAACATGTTATTATTTGATTAATGATTGAGTAAATAAAACTTAAACTGAGGGGGATGCGTCTCTAGTTATCATTAAGCAGCTCTAGCGGCACACTCAAGTGTTTCTCCATGCACGGATTTATTTATTTGTCACCCGCCACATTATCAATACCCTGACCCTAAACACCAACATGCTAACTTTGTTTTTTAATTATTAATGGGGCAAATGGTATTTAATTGAACACAGTATTGATTCGCTCAGCCTCTCTCTCGCACGCGCGAACACAACCAAAAACCTGTCAGTTATGAGCCCCCTTCACTCTTCCCTTGAAGTATGGAGAGCTAAGCTAATTCTGGCATACATCTGGGCTGTCAAGAATACCACTTCAGGAAAAACAAACCTCATCGATTATATATTTTTTAAATAAATTAAATTCTTAACGGCAATCGATCAATTGCTAGTTAATCTACACCCCCTCGGCCATGGTGACTGACGTTCCAGAGTTGAACCATAATGTCAAACACTGTCACATTCGGGGTGTGGCACACCTGGCCTTTATGTAAATTATTGTTAAATGTTAGTTTTCCCTTCTGCCAGTCCTGCACATGCCTGCAAGCCACATTCTATGCAACAGCTGCTTTGTCTTTATTCTACCCCTGTGCCGTGGGACTCTGCTCTCAGACGACATTTAACAAATTAACAAACTGCCCTGCTTCCTCTGCACCTTCCTTCATGTGTTATATCGCAGTGTTGAAGTGCTGAACCTATTACAGAGCATTAGCTAAACTGCAGTAAACCACAAGCTGCCAAGCAGAGCAGCGTAAATGTGCACACAAGCCGTAAAACAACGACAAAATAAGCCTGGTGTTGGGTGTCGTGAAACTATTTTTGACCTCAGGAATCACAAGCTTTCGGTTCCACACACTCCACCAAACAAAAGATAAAGGGTAAGGTTAGGGTTGGACTTTTACGTCGCTTTTTTTGTCTCCATGCTCCATCATACAGACATTTCTTCAGAGAGAATGCATCTCGTTTGGCTCTAAGGATCAGCTGGCTGTCCATCAGAACCAAACAAGACTGCAAATAGCAGGTATCCTTCTTTATTTTTGTTACCATGAGCAGACTATCCAAGGTATAAATAAAGAGAAGCATACGGCGTAAACATCCTCACGTGATGTTTTGAGTCATGGATTTAAAGAATCACACTAAGTCACCAAATGGTCATTACGTTCCTTACAAATGTGGATAAAAGATGCACCTGGTTTTAATTCCACACGGCTGAAACGTCCTCTCACTTCAGCCACTGATGGGGTGATAATTGGCCCGTCAGTAAAGAAGGCTTAATTAACTGCACTTTGCATATTTAAACCCATTGCTATAAGGTAATTAATAGATGGTGATAAAGGATGTGAATCTGCGGTTTCCTGGGGTTGGGAGTGGATCGCTCGCCTGAGAAACGTGGGGTCTGAGGAACAGACTGTGGCTGGATTCTGTAATGGTGTAAAATATCACTATGGTGTGATGGAAAGGGTTAAAGTATGTCTAAACTGTATACAACATGCGGAGCAGATTCCACTGTCTGAGTATTCAGCACTCCCCCATCTCTCTCACGTCCAAAAGTCTTATTTTCTCTACAGATTGCGCAGACAGCATATATCACAGTCCTAGTGCTGGTAGTCTGTGTGGTCAGACATTCACTCCTGAACAGTCTCATTTTTCTAGAAGACCAGGATCTGGGTCAGGCACAAACATGTGGAGTAAAGCAAGGCCCCTGGGACCAGCCTGGTACTTAGTGCAGTTAACTAAGCCAGGCTCAGACTAAACGCACAAACTTTTTGAAAGCCTTTCTGTATGCACTAAAACACCTGATGGGACGACTAGGAGGCTCACACGTAATTTTTAAATAAACAGGCCCATGTACATGATCCAACTCTACAACCCCGCCACAGAGCAACTTTCTGTCCCTGCACTCGCTCATCATTACTGTACAGATGCAGCACATGAGCGCACACACACCAGGTCTGGGCATGGCTGAGAACATTCTAGCTCACCTGCATCCTGAGAGTTGAGCACCTCCAGAGCATGCATCATGGCACTGGCGAAAACATTCGCATCCTCCTTGCTGCCAAAGTTAAGGCCGTAGACCTGCCGTGCATCGCGCCACTGATGGAACGTTTGCGTTGCCTGGTTATACTTCAGCCCCTTGGGAATGGCACAGTTGATCACCACCTGGGGAGAATTAAAAAAACATTACATCTTTCAGAATTTAGCACATTTTTAGTTGCTCAGTGTTTAACTGCAAGAGAAACACACAGTCACTTCATCTCATCATTTAAAGTTCATATAACTTTACAAAACTTTCTCCACCACCAGATTCCCCTCATCTCATATTACAGAGGGTGGCGCTATGACTGGGGCTTTTAAGCAAACATTTGCCATTCATTCTGGCTTTTATACAATTTTTATTTCTGGACTAAGACAGCATTGTGTACAAACACACAGAGTGGACGGAACGGATCGCTTTACAACTGAAGAACATGAAAACATTTTCGTTCATTTGATTTCTAATATCGCTAATCATCTGTGAGTCAAAGAAAGAAGTTTCCATCTCTCCCTCTTTCTCTTTAGTCAAACCGGTCAGAGATTGAGCAAACTGTACGAGGAACAGAATCCTCCAGAGATTAAAAACAAAATTGTGAACTACAGATGTGAACTCGATTGTGTGAACTTCAAGCTAGCTCTTGTGAAGTGTGAATTAGCACAACACTGTTAACAAAGCGTAAATTCCGGAAGAAAATCTGATGCACTGACTAAAGATGGGGGAAAAAAAAAAATACAGCAGGATATGGATCCAGAACATCCCTCAAAATCCACCATGAGATACTGCAGGAAATGCAAGCTGAGAACATGGTGCACAAACTCAATCAGTGGAAAATAGAAACAGGGTTTCAGGCCGGAACAGGTGGGAAAATGTTCATTAAACCCAAGTAGAAATACTCCAAGCTGGTTCTTTCGTGGACAGCTGGCTAGTGATGGCCTGGGAGCCGACCAGCCACCCTAAGTCAGAGGTAGTACTGACAGAAGGACATCTACACCCCCAGTCATAAGTTTCACACACAAGTCTTGGTCTTGCTTTCCTGGGAAGGTATTCATGAGAGCCACTTGACAATAGTGTTCTTGTAAGGACAGTTCTAGAACAGTTCTCTGACTGTGTTACTTAACCTAATGCTGTGTGCGTGTTACATGATCACATACAATAACAGTTAAGGTAGCTGGGGTACACAAATGTGAGCTTTTAGGCAAGAGTTAGGTGGATGGATTTGCTGGTAATCAAATACAAGCAAACAAACAGCTGACTGGTTTAGTAAATATGGTGGAAAAGTAATTATATACAGCTGTAATTATTTCATTCCTGCTGAAAGAACAGCAGATGAATTCCAGACGTCCTGTAGCACCTGCAGAACTTCAGCAATGACGATAGACTTGCATCACAATTCGCACCCACTGGGTGAGCTACAATTCAAAACAAAATACATCACAAAACACTTCACACTATAATTATAATAATAATAAAAAATGCACAACAACAACAGGAAATCATCCGTGGTTCATCACCAAACATCACTGCTGATGGAGCTCACAGCGTGCACTCATGACATGTGCACATTTGTGATTGTAACTGTCGGAAGGCCGGCAGCGGCCATCAGAGGAACAATAGACTATGAATCTATATGACGACGAAAACCGTGATGCTGCGCCTACACACCTCTATCAAGCACTCGCTAAAGACTGCTAGATTAAAAACTGCTGGCAACAATTTATTTAAAAATAAATAAATAAATAAATCTACACGCACACAGTTACCAGTAATAACATTCTTAATAATAGGAGATGCAGGAGTTCTATTTTTATACACTTACATATTTGAACAGAAATATTCATCTTTTTATAAGCTGTTCTCATAAACTTTGCTATTTTTGATGCTTTTCCAGTCACTTTGTTTTCTGCAGGCTATGCTTCATTTGTTTAACAATTATTAACAGTCATCAGGCGTTTTTTTTTTTTTTTTTTTTAGCCGTCTAGCAGTCTTCGGTCTGCCCAGCTGCTGAAGCGCAGTGTGTGAGCTCGGCTGTTACATTACAGCTTCGCTGTTACCGTATCAAACTGTTTCATGAATATTTGACTGTTTCTAATTACCCTGGCACATTAACCGTCAATTCTTTCCAGTCTTTGCTCAGAACGAGCTGGATTTTTCCAGGATCGTCATCTTTATTAACATTCTTCTGAAGAGCTGCAGTCACTTGATGGATACACTAACACACCACGCAGTCTGTACTGACTTTATAGAGGCTACTGAGTCACAAAACATGGCGGAAGCAAATCTGGGCCTCAACAGTGCTTTCTCACATTTGCAAATGCAAGGTTATTAATATGGCCCCTCATTACACCCAATCTATTTATGACTAATATTTACATTTTTAAATGGAAAAAAAAAAAAAAAACGTTTAAAGTCACACAACAGAACATTCCACACATGACGAATTTGTTTATCCACCAAGAAAGCGACTGAAAAATAAATGCAGAACTCACGGGGAGCGCACACAAACACCATCACAGCCAAAAACAACGTGGACTGAAATTAAAACTATGTTTTGGGGAAAAAACACAAACCTGACGGTTACTCTACTGCGCACAGCTTGGAAGAAAAATAAATAAATACACACACAAACACTAAAAATACAGTATTGTGATCTTCAATTAGATTCAACAGCACTAATGTTTATCATCCAATTTGTCCCAAGCAGCGACAGTGGGGGCCAAAAATATTGAGAATGTTTTAATGATTTTCTGAAAAGTTTGAAATAATTACAATTAAGATAATGTTATTTTATGCAGTGAAATTGCTCAACAAATCAATATTTCCAGATGCTCAAAATTCAAGTGTGTTTGTTTAAAAAAAAAAAAAAAAAAAAAAAAAAAAAAAAAATAAACACCCCAAAACACCCTGAAAAACAGAAACTGGAGCCTCCTGGGGATTTTTCATATTTTCCGTTTAAAAAGTATTGGACAAACTTTATTTTTCAGCTCCTACACCAGATGTTCAGCTGAACTTTCTGAAAATCTTCTTCCTAACGTGACCGAGTGAAAAAACGGCAGCAATGTCGTTTCCAACCCAGGTTTCCACGGTTCCTATCCAGAATGATAGCCCCTATTAATTTGAGCAAGTTCACTGAAGTTTTTAGGTTTTTCAGTACAGAAGTGTTTCTGGGACAGAATCTGAATCTCCTGTACAGCCGAGACACACTCACAATGCTTTACGAGTTCAAATGGACGACTACACACAGCGATAGCCTTCATTATAACGCCTGTGCGATTGTGTTGTTGTTAATAATAATGGAAGTTGGTTAATTTAAGGTAGAAATCCTCCACACACGGGGTCATGTGAATAAGACACGCCAAGCTTAATTAATGCTGCATCTGTAAACAAAGCTGACCGAGGTCCCATATCCTGTGGTAGAAAAGATGATAAAAAAAGGGTTTGAAATACACAGATGAACTGCCCCCCTACACAAAGGAGTGTGTGTACATAAACAGGACAGAAGTGAACAGCAGATAAAGCACACTCCCTCACCTTTGTGTCAAGTATAAACTGTTCATGCCAACATACATGTAAGGTGTGCAAGAGCTGCACAGAACCTGATGCACTTACTCCTTGTTGCGCCCGTCTCTGTCTGCG
>JAAGKR010001249.1:0-87500 GCA_011419295.1 Clarias macrocephalus
TTCCTCTTCTACCACAGATGTTTGTTAATTATTAGATTTTTAATAATTATCTTATGTATGGTATAATTATTTTATAACAAATAATGACGCATTGTATATTAAGTTTAATATTTAATGTTTATCTAGGTAGTTCATTACTTTCATCATGGAAATAACAGTTAGAAATAGTCAATATATACAGTCACGTTTAAAAGTTAGTACCCCCTCTTTTAATTAAATGTTTTTTGTGTAAAACATATTAAAAATCATCTGCTCATAGTGGGTCTCAGTATTAGGAAAATACAACCTCAGATGAACAAAAACATATTCGTTCTTTTACCGTGCAATTATTTATACAAAAAAGAAGCCAAAAAGAAAATTTTTAATTTTATAAAAAAAAAAATAAAAAAAAACATTATTAACTTGCAAGAAAAGGAAGATGCTGTAACCTCTCGCAGCCGGAGGTCTAGAGAGAGCTGATTGGCCTCTCAGAGGGGAGGGATGTGAGGTACTTAGTGCTCCCACATTAATCACGGCTCTACAGCCAATCAGCATCTGTGAGTTCAAGCAAGCGGAAGGAGCGGATAGCGCTGTCCTCCGAGTGTGTTACGCCGCCCGCAACGGTGCGTGAGTGAACGGTTCGAAAAGATCTTTTCGACACATTTTGTATTCATGTGGTATTCACGTGATAGTCTTCAGCCCTCCCGGCTTAGTGGTAGTAGTAGCCTCAGTAACAAATCATTAAATTTTTACATGATTACATTTTTATTTGTTGGCTTTTTTTTTAAGTGACTACCATTTAAGTCCTAATGAATTATTGTGAAATTTTAATTATTATCATCTTAACCTCACTGGAGGACATAAACCTTTGACATTTGGGTTTAGTATCCCAAAGAAATCAGATTTACTGTAATAGACTGTTAAACAGTATCATTTTAAGATAATTTTGTTCTATGCAAGATCTTGTGATTTCTTTAAGACTACAGCGGAAGCACGGCATTTACTAAAATTCTAATGCAGCAAATGAGTGTTTCTACATTAAATATAAAAAGTGTCTATACTTTTCATGACGATTATTGACATTTAGTATTTTACCTCATTACGAAGTGAGGTCAGGTCAAACTGGGGCAATTTACAGCAGACTCTTAGTTGCAATAAAACATTTGATAGTGCAAACACTGCAGTAATTTCTGTAAACATTCAGCTAGTGGAATACCTGATCCTTGTAAATTGTGGAAGAGACGCATCTGTCTGTGAGAACTGCACACACAATCTTTCACAAACACCACTTGCACATTACAGGAACTTGGCTGGGAGATATTGCCACATCCCCTGTATAGTCCTGACCTCACTTCATGCCATTTTCTCATGCTTTGGCCATTAAAGGAGTTCCTGAGAGGCCAGGGTTTCAGACCGATCATGGCTCGGGCGTATTGAGAAAACTTTCTACACTGATGGTATCCAAGCACTAGTGCAATGCTGGGATAGGCGCATTAATGTAGCAAGTATTATAGAGAGAAATAAAGAAATCATAAATGTATTTTGTTATTCTGAATGATCAAAAGTCCTGGTTTGACTTGAACAACACTTGTAAAATCTCAGATACATTCCTGCAATTTTGTGCTGTTCTTCTGCTTAACTTTTTTTGGTGGCGAGCACAACCTACATGAAAATCTTATTTGAAGCGTGTAGTCTCACAGTTTACAGAACAGAACAGAACATCACTGACACATGGCTTCACTGGGTTTCTATGGCAGAGTTAAGTACACTGAGTGTTAATGGGGGGCAAAGATTAATGCCCATTAGATAGCAGGCTTTTAATATGTCATTAAAAGCCTGAACATAAGGCTTAACTGGGAGTCAATAAGTGTATGGGTGGGTGGATTTTGCAAAACATCTTGCAGTTTCAAGATAGATAGTTTTTCTTCCTTTTTCTGCCTGGGTGCACGCCTTCTCCATATGATGATTGACAGATCGCTGGAGAGGGTGAAACTCGTAAACAGCTGCCAATCATTAACCTATTATAGCCTGTTATTTTGTACTTGTAATTGGTAAATATTGTAAATAAATTGTTGGTAGAAAGATTGTGTTGATCATTTGTAGGATTTATGTTGTTTTGTGTTTATTTATAGTTGTCACTGCATTCTTTAGTGATTTTTATCTAGCAATTTATCAGCTTAGATGCTTTTTTAGAATGACAAGGCAGATACTACTGAGTGTGCTGACCTAATTTTGAAAAAAAAAAAAAAAAAAAACGTCCCTGGATGCTCTTACTATGAGATAAGAAATAAAAATGAGCCCAATAGTTGACACTAATAAAAAAAGAACACAAAGATACAGTATATACGTCAGTAACGGTACCTTAGCTTCCTCTATTTTAAAAACCACCAGCTGGCAGCTCTTTTGGTCTATGCATCATTGAGGTTCATTATTGCAGACATAAACCAAGAAACATTGTATTACATTATGAAAGTTGCGACTAAACTGTGGTCCTTAAGCACTGCTGATAGTTGGTAGTGTACAAAACTCCTCTGAATAAAGTATAAACTGAGGAGTGCAGTATAGAAAAGTTGTTGTTTTGCTTGTAGACTGGGCACTGATGAGATATCAGCCCTGCTAAATGAGTCAGAGGAAGTGCTTGGCTCTGGGTCCTCCTTTCCTACTGTTATACTGTCATGCATATTATTGAACCTGCCAAACACTCATATGTGCAGAGTTGGATGACTGTCTGAACGGAAATTTTTAGATTTCTTCTTTTGCTTGTTTATACAGTTTTAATGAAAGCATTATTGTTGATGTTTCTTTTTTTATGAATGAATCTTTTATTCACCAGAATTTTGCTCCATGAAACATCTTCCTAAAAAAATGAATGCTCACACACAAGCCTTAACTCAGAATCATTTATGCATGGCTTCTCAGTTTCACCTCTGTTGCATCTGTGCATCATTAAATCCCAAAATGGAGAATTATGATTCAGCGTTGTCTTGTACTCTCTCTCTCTCTTTCTCTTTCTCTCTCTCTCTCAAACTTACACACATGCACTCTCTCTCTCTCTCTCTCTCTCTCTGTCTTTCTCTCTCCTTCTCTTTTTCCCCTCTTCTGTCTTTCATCTCTCATCTCTGCTTGGCAGCATAAACGATGTCCACAGCTTGCGTCTCGCCCCTCACCGTTGCCATAGCAACTGCCGGGACAGGGGAACACTGTGTTCTCTGCAAATGGGTCACGGTCGAAGCAACTCATGCCGTGCCACACAGAGCTGCTGCTTCTCCATTCTGCACTGCTGATGACCTATATCACCTCTTCAAACTGGAATCCCTAGTAGATACACAAGAAGAAAAATACATGTGATATAGCCAATGACATCACCAGAGGAGATGGGGGATTTTAGGCACGTGCACAAAACATGTGTTTCACTAATTAATTCTAGGCTATCTGGCTCAAAAGTTGGGCTAATTAACTGAACATTTAGTGAAAACTATCTATGCTATGTGAGAATGTTATTTCTGCCTCTGGAGCCATGGCCTGGGTCATCTCCAGACCTAGACCTAATGGTAAACTGTTGGACAATGGTGAGGAATGCATTATTATTCAAGAAATCGCCTTCTATACATGATCTTCAGGAAGCAACCATGCAGGCATGGATTGAGCGAGTTACAACATTAAAGTTCAGTACTCTGCAAATGTATAATCAATATACAGTACAATGAACATACAGTATAACAAATAATAACAAGGAAAAAGAATAAGAATAATTATCTAGCACTGTACGGTATATTAGCAGTTATTCTTTGAGTAATGTTTTTAACAAGTGTTTGAGGGCTTTTATCCGCAGACAGTGGGCGCTAATTTTAAGTACATGCCAGTTGGAACACACTTCTTCCTGATGCAGCTGAGAGCCATTTGCACCATGTCGGAAAAATGATTTTGCACATTTCACACGAGGCTGGTTTGTCTGGCCTGAACAGGAGATTGAGTTCTATACAGAGTGACAAAACAGTAATCCTGGGTTTGTTGTAGGTGCATTGAATATTCCTATATTTTTAACAGCACATGCATCATCATCTGATGCATCAACAGCAGATGAACTTTTGACGACACACGGTTTAAATTATAGTTGGGGGAAATGTAAACCATCGATGAAGTTTAGCTTGAGACAGATAAGTAGAATATGAATCATGCTATGAGTAAATGCCATCTGAAAGTGATTCATTTTTAAAATGCATATACGTTTACTATTTAATACTTCAGTGTAGAGTGTCAAAAGGTTGAAGGGAATACAGTACATGCTCTGCTGTAACTGGCCAACATTCTCAATTAATGTTCAAGATCAATGTGGAAAAACAGTCGAGGAAGTTGTAAATGTACTGTGCAACTGGAGTGTCTGGAGTAACATTCACAACCTGCACATTAACGTTTTCTTGGCTTTTCCTGTGATCCCAGAGGCCCATTCATGTATGCATGTTTGCATATGTTTAGGCTATGTGTTCATACTCACACGCATCCAGTGACACGATTTTTCAGGGTGTTGAAAGGCCTGAAGTGTTTCCAACAAAATAAGTTGTCTTTTGCGAGGTTGCCAGAAGCCCTTCATTCTGCGGTTTGGCACTGCAGCCTCGTGATGTTAAGGGCAAAAACGAGCAGCTCGTCTCCAAAGCACAGGAGCCCCTGCCATACAGGAACCACATTGTCTTCCCTTTCAAAGAATGTTCCTGGCAGAATTAGAGCTGTTATCCATTTCACAGATTTAATGAGGCAAAGTAGAGAGCTCTATGCCTGACATCCTTTCTCTGAGTGATCAGTTTGGTATTAAAGATATTACTTGTCCTGGGGTTTATGGAATCGCTTTTCAGTTTTCCAGATGTCTGTTATGTTGACATAACAGAAACATATCAAGTTAGGTTTAGAGCTGGTTTTCGAGTAATATCTTAAATTATAGATTTGCATAGTATGCATGTATTTTTGGTAAGCCCGTGTTCATGCTGGTTTGAAAGGGCTTTTTTTTTTTTTTGGTTTCAGGTAAATGATGTAACCTACTTTTTTTTTTTTTTTTTTTTTCTTCCAAGCTTTGGCAGCCTACCATATCTTGATGACATTGTGCCACTGTCCTCCAAACAGGATGATGCAATGAAAGACAATCCATTGTGCACAGTCTCCATCCTGGAATATGCTAAAATGACTCTAACCTACAATCCAAGCCCCTTCACAGCGCACCACATTCTTTGTGTCTGCACTAATAGACTGAAAGCTGTTATACATTAAAAACAGGAGCTTATGGAAAATGCACAAACAGGATGTTCTCAGCGCAGAATGATTTTAGGTTTGCACTCCACCGAGGCCTGCCTTACAGAAAGAAGGCTGGCATCCAGTTACATCATTCTTTAGTGAACGGATACTCTGATTACAGGAAATGCAAATACAGACCTCTGGGGCCCTTTTCCTTTTAGTCCTCCGGTCTTACATAACCAATCAGAAAGGCTGAAATGTGCACAGGGCTCATGCCATTGTTCGTGGTTCACATTCATGTTTCAAAAAAGTAAACAGGGAGCTGTGTGTTTTCAGCTGTTCTTACTCAACATTCCTTGTTTTATTCACTGGGAGTATTCCATTATTGCTTTCTATGTGCAGCTCCTGTTAATAATGCTCTGCCCTTCTTCAGTGTCAGGCTCTGGCCACAGGACTGTTGGTGGCTGGATATTTTTGGTTGTTGGATTCTTATTCCAGCAGTAAAACTACGGGTGTTTAAAACCATGTCTAGTCAAGTCTAGTACACTTATCTCCGTTTGTATACTCTCAATGTAAAACAAATAGAGAAAGAACAGAAGTTGCTGAATAGCTTCCATTATATCAGTGCATTATGCTATTTAAAAATTAAAACCTTAATTCTTGTGGTCAGGCCATAATTGTCAAAACCACACTCACGTAGTGGCAGCTTCGGTAAGATTGTATTTATTCAAGCATGATGTGCAGTGCAACAAAGATCACCATTAATTAGACCATTTCAGTTTCTGCCGAAATATCTGCTGTGTTTTAAATCTAATGTATTCCTGCATTTTTTAAAATTAAATTCAGAGCACTTAATAATGCCCTAGTAATCAGTTGACAAGCATTTTGCACACAAAATTATTATCACTACATGACCGAGCAGCCGACAGTGATCTATAGACGTGTCATGGAAACATAATATAAACATCTTTAAACGAGTCATGCCTGAACGTGCATCAGTTCTGAATTTCTCAAATTTGTCTGTCTAACATTGCGCTGTTGATTTTAAACTGAGAATAATCTAATTGGCACCTAGCTACCTATGAGTGACGGGGATGAAATCCTGTCTCCTGTCTGGCACAACCACATATTTTTCTCTAATGAGCTGACCTCAGGATATCGAGTATGCTGGCCAGCTGTTTCCAGCATATTCCTACAGTAATGCATAAGGTACTCCAACCATGGTGGAGAATATGGATGAATTCTATAAGGTAAAATAATCGTCTTTTTGTAACTGGAGACATTTGGAAAATTACAGGGCGTCATGATGGTCAAGCTTGGTTATGATGGTCAAGCTTACGGTTGCATGCACAAAATGTACAGAAAGGAGATGCCGTTTCAGTAACTCAAAGAGAGAGAGCGAGAGAGGGGGAAAAAAAGGCCCTGTAAATTCGAAACGGTTACAGGCTTGGCTCACATGAGAATTTTCTTCAGCGCAAGTAAAATGTGCTGCTCTCTGTGGCTTTGAAATTGGCAGAGTACAATTAAGCAGCCAAATGGATCTGCAGATGTTACTAAGTCAATTAAACATCAACGACCCAAGCTAAGAGTGTTTACCGCGACTCTACAGCTTTGCAGAGAGCATTTCTCAAGTCTGTTTGAAGCTGGTTCTTGACTGCTTTTGCAACAACTTGAAGTGAGTATGACTCATAATGATACCTTTCTCTGCATCGACTACTCCTTTTGAGAATTTCCTGACCGTGTACGGTTTCACTGGTCTTTTCTAAGTATAAACTGAGCGCTTTTGTTTGAACTCATTTCCATGGCTGATTTGAATGTGTTTGCATTTACGGGGTTATCTGCGTTTGACAGGTTTAACACTGAGTAATGATCTCTCAAGCATCGTCAATTGCATCGCTTCTCAGTATATCAGCTTGGAATGTATTCTACTGTAAATCACAAAAATAAACAGCAATCCTTTCACAAGGAAAGGGTTATTTATTTTTTTTCCTTAAGCAAGTTTTCAGAATGTACGATGTGCATATAGAGTATGTGTTGTATGTTGTATATGCTGAAAGCACAGCCTTGCTGATCTGTAGGGTCTTGTGAGCTGGCACTGTCTACTGCTTTCTTGTCTGATGGAAAACTGCCACTAATCTTAGGGCAATGATGCCTCCATGGCAACAATCTGCCACAGCATATGTGTTTCCTTCCGCTCTGATGTCCATTCCCTGTCAATGCTTCATGAAGCATCAGTGCACACAAAACACACAAACATGCTGACTTTGGGTTCCCTAGATACCAAGAGCTTGTCTTTGCCCAACACAGGGGATCCAGTAGTGATGCCTGGACATTACTGCACATTAGTGAAACAACATAAGTGCCTCGGTATAGGTTACCCAATACACTCTTACACTATATATCTCTCATAGACAATCACAATTCAGTGAGTTGACAGTAATACAACCTGTATGCAAAATCCACAACACAGCAGGATTCACCAGATGTTTTTAAAGCACGCTGCTACTCAAGCAAATATTTGCAACAGAGTACTGGGTGGATTGTCAGCAATGTACTGAAAAAAAGCGACATCATAATCCTCTATACCACTGCTTTATCATTGGAATAACAAGTGTTTCGGTAAAACCTTAGACAGAGGCCTCGGCATACAACGATACTCATTCTCATTAATCAATGAATGAGCACTTTTCCACAGAAGTTAATGATTTTTCTCAGCTCATTTGTGCTGCTTCTGCGTTTCTCTCAGCGCTCACCTGATATAGGGACATGACAAGACCTACTGGAAACGGGGCTGTTGCATATTAAAATATATGATTGATTGCATGCTTTTTGGTTTTGCATCAGTGAGAGAGCTGTGTGTGTGTGTGTGTGTGAGGGAGAGAAAGAGAGAGAGAGAGAGAGAGAGAGAGTGTGTGTGTGTGTGTGTGTGAGTGAGAGTGAGAGAGAAAGAGGGAGAGACACTTCCTTGATGACTCATGCCTAAATGACAGACTAGTTGTTCTGTTCCCTTGTGTTTCACGAGCGAGGCAGGAAAACAGCGTCTGAGTCAGAGCAACAGGCACAATGTGAGTTTAATTACATTAATGCTATGCATTGTGCTGGGGCATCATGCTCATTCACAGTGAACGGGGACATGCTGTTTCGGATTTGTCTGTCTCTGGGATATTTTGTTGCAATTTATCTGAAATATGAAGCTAATCTGTAAACCCGCATGATATCATAGAGGCTAACTCATCAGTTAGCAGTACAGGCTAGCCCACAATCTATTTTAGCAAAATGAAAATTATTTTTAAAGCAAATAAAAAATAAAAAATAAAAATCTTGCAAAATGGCAGTCATTAACTAGCATTGTAGTAAACGGACTAATGCAGACATCTCACCTTGCAAAAACTAATTTCAGGACGCTCCCCCCTGGACACCAGTCTCCTCCTCCAGACTATCAGAAATCAGAAAATACCTGAAATTAACTGAGCAGCCTTTCCTGGGATTGATCTCCTGAATATTTTGTGCTCCCTAAAAAATATAAAAGTGTAAGGTGAAAAAAATAAAGCATACTGTACTATAATGTACTATACTATACTATAGTTTGTTATATTATATGTGACCCGGTCTGTAAAATCTCAGCTAAAGTCATATTTTCATAGTTGATTAATTGTTAAATCCATTCTACATATGATTTCATGTTGAAAACAGTTCATCCAAAATAAATAAATAAATAAATAAAAGGTAAAAAAAAAAAAAAAAAGACGTAAGCCGGATTTTCTCAGACCTAGGTCAAATATTGTGTAATATTCTATACTGCTTATTCTGTACAGGGTCGTGGGGAGACTCGGGATCTCAAGAGGCTTTGGACACAAGGCGAGGTACACCCTGGACAGTATCAATGCAGGGTATCAATGCATCGCAGGGCACAGACACATACTACGGGCAATTTGGGGAATGCCAATTAGCCTCATTTGCATGTCTTGTCTGTACCTGGAGGAAACCCACCAAGCACTGGAGAATGTACAAACAACACACACAGACCCGAGGTGAGAATCAAACCCTGGACCCTGGAGGTGCGAAGCCACAGTGCTAACCACTATGCCACACTGCTGCTTATATTATGATATAACACAAAACAATACAATACAATACAATATGTTATTATGTAATATAATATTTTATAAGCATCATTCAACTCATGGGGTGTTTTTATATTCTAGTTAAAACATTACCCAAGTAAACAGGAAGTTTCTCGCTCATTCAGCCAGCTAGTCAGCTATCAAAGGCTAATGAATGAACGTCCAAAGTCATTTACAACAATTGAATCCTGCATGGGCAAAAGCAGCGTTACCGTACAGTAAGCAAAACTGCCACTATTTCTACTATTATTAGGCAGGAGTCAACTGTACTGAGTGAAATGTGTTTTCAGAATTTTTTCATAACCCTTCCATGCCACTGCAAGACACACAACTGTACAGAGAGAGAGAGAGAGAGAAAGAGAGGGAGCGACAATGCAGGAACAATCCTGGAACTTTTGGATAGAGTTGGGATGTTTGCCAACCCATGGAATAATAGCAAGCAAATTCATTTTATAATTTCATTTACTGGTTGAGCTAACTATAAAGTTATTTGAAGACATACAGTAAAAAGAAAAAAAAAATGCATAGGCTAGCTTTGGCTCTTCGAATGAAAAAAAAAAAAAAAGTGTCTGACACCAATGCAGAGACAGACTGAGATTGAGATAGCCCTGCAGCAGTAGACATTAGGTACTGAGTGGGTGAGGTGCGTGTGTTGAAATTCCCCTCTTAGCAACAGGGAGATGTGATTATTACCATGTAACCATGGAGTGTGTCGTGTCTCCTATCTGTTTTTAACAAAGCAACAGCTTGAGAAGTCGGATCATTAACACGATGCTTACAGAAGAAAAATTGTTCCTCTGTGTTTTTGTTGCAAATTCAGTCCATAGATTGCAATGTCAATAAAAGCAAGCGTATGTTGATCATCTACCCATTTGCATGTAGCATCTCTCTACAAAAAGTCCACATACTGTATAAGATCTTACTATATGTGACCATTTTGACCTATACAAAGACTTTAAATGCTTTATTCAGTCCTGATATGATGAGCAATACAACTTTAAACTTTGCTTTTATTTAGAGATAATTGTAATCATTTGTTAGTTTCCCCCGAAAATGTACTAATAATCACATTGATGAAGGATGTATCATTGTAAAATCTGAGATTATATATCTGATTATATAGAATCTGGTTTCATTCATTCAAATTAAAAATGAATTTGATTTTCTTTATTTGAATATCATTTTCTATATTGTGACACCTTTCTCTGTGACACTACAGGGCAGTCCTAGGGATGACCGCAAAGGCTTTTGGGTAAGAGATTTCTTTTATGCCAGCCTCAACACAAGGTTCAGTAAGTGCGAAAGAGGCTGCTGCTGAGCACAATTTTGAAACTAAATGAGAAAATATGTCTAAATAAAAAATTTTAAAAAGCCTTTTTGGACCTACTGGCTATGTAAAAAAAAAAAAAAAAAAAAGAGTACTGAAAGGCCACAAGGGTGCTATTTGGGTGAAGGCCCTTCCTCATAAGAACATACCACCAATGTATGAATTATGTTGTCAGTCTGGAAATGTTGTTTGATGGGATAGTTTTCTCTTTCACATATTGGTAGCTACCTTCCTACCAGACCTGCTGGCTTTAGATATTCCTGATTCCGCACAATGCTTCACTGACCTACCATTTATCTCTGCATCTTTGACATCACATTAGTTTATGACTTTCCCTGCAACCCTGTGGTGCCTCAAGTACCAGTCCTAGACTCAAGTATGTTTCCGTCCCTCCTACTATTGCTCAAGCCAGTGCCTGTTAGAGTCTCTGCTTTTGTCTATGACTCTGACTTAAAAATTATCTCTAATGCATAGAATATTATAACTATAGCTTAGTCCTTATCTTTGCCTCATAACAGATGTCTGTGTGCCTTACAGTATTAGACCTTACACCCGAGGGTGTCTGTCCTGAAATATCCTGGAGAAGAATTGTTATTTTGAGATTATTTGATTTTTTTTTTTATTCTGTGTACACCTAACATATCTATGCAATTTCTAAATGGTTCATGTGATAACTATAATAATAAAATGAAAACTTTTGTAGCAAAATATCTATCTATGTTCTCATCGATACAAACACAGAATTCTAAAATCGAACAACTTTCCAGGTTCTTTAATTTAGTCTACATATGCAGAAGTAAATGTATTCAATATATTCTTAAAGTAAAGATTGTGCAATATGTTATAGTCAGAAAATTCATGTTTGTGGCCCACAATTTCTTCTTTTTTGGTATGCATAATAGAGTCCAGATATGATGACATCTAATTGAATTTTATTATTATTATTATTATTATTACTATTGGTGAAGCTAATTACTGTACGTCCCATTTTGAAGCAATTCTAAAATAAATATTTATGTTTTCAACTTTTGTTCAAGACCAGTAAGGGAGATAAGATAAATAAGGTAACAGTTCTGCAAAATGACTAATTTTTTTTCATATCTACGCATTATGTAAGATGATGTAAAAAAAAAAATGATATATGCCCAATAGCTAAAGAAAACATTCAGTTTGACCTAGCTACTCTAATAAAGGATATCACAGCAGGATGGAGTAAAGCACTAGTAGCATTATCCCATGGGAGAAGACTGGAATGTGACTTCAGCCCAAAGACTCTGTGAGGAGTTAATAGGCCCATCACGCCAATCCTTTACTTAACTAGTCATAATCCTAGACGTAATCCTAGACGTCACTCCGATCAATGGTTGAGGATGACGTGAATTCTCATAGGACACTTGCAGAGGCAAAGCATATTGCATACACTCTTTAATCTGTTCTTTGTAATTGAATTAGGTGAAAGTAGTATGCTTGAATTCCCCCCCCCCCCTTTCTTCACCTCTGCAAGTCTTGCTGTTTCCTGGGCTCCAAGTCACAGTAATCAATCTGACACAGCGTCAAAGACCAGATCAATTCACGTTCATGCATTAAGCAGTCCAGAGTGGAAAGGTGGAATTCTAGCCCAAATGTAATTTAGCGAACGGCAGTCAAGGGTGAGTAATGTGACAGGAAGGACGGTGATTAAAATGGCTTTTACATGACTGGAGCACGCCTGAGGAAAGATGCCAGATTTATTGCCAGCGGTGGACATAAAGAGGACATAAGGCTTTGCCATTTTTTCCTCCCTCGACCCCCCCCCCCCCCCAACTCCCTTTCAGACACTTGCATGTTGGTCGATTGCTGGGTTTCTCATTCTGAACTAAGCGTTGCATCATGTCTAGATAAACGAGACAAATAAGAGACACACAGGATTGGTTGTGGCAACCTACTCCAGCATTAGTGTAACTCTCAAAGCAATATTTCTTCCTTTTAATGGCTTTGCTGCTTCCTCCCTCTGTAATGATATAGAAACATATGTTTAAATTAGTTTTGTCACACAAGGTGTGAATTGCAGCTGTATTTCAGACTGAATTTGTGTGTAAGTATGAGATCCTGAACTGCAGCACCATGAATCGAATTCACATTTTTGAAAAGGCTATGACTGTCTGGATAAATCATTTAAGTCCAGTAAGTAAAGCTTAAATCCATTGTGTATGTAGGGAATAGGATTGCAGATACTTTGAGTGAAGTGATGCTAAAGCTAGTATTGGCTAAGGGATTCATGATAACCAGACATTCTTTTTTTTTTTTTCAGTACTGGCATGACAATTGTTTAGACCACAATTTAGAACTTATGAAAGACTTCAGATGCAATGAGTCATAAAAACATTGCCTGTCACCACCAGAATGTTGATTTTTGTCTTTAGAGCGGGCAATGAGTTGAATATTCCCTTTAGGTCGTTCCTTACTCCAGGGAGTATGAGTTGTCCTGTGATTTATTCCAGCATGAGTAAGAAACTGAGGGACTCCACAATGTGTCTGTGCTGATCAATGTTGGAGGTCTTTTTCTGCTGGCACGGAGTGCTGTGGTCAGGTCGGTAATAACTTAGGCTATATACCATCATCTGCTTCATGTTGTCGTTGTGCAACACAGGCCATTTTGGGGCCATTGAAATTCCTGTCCTGATCATGTTCTCTTGTGGTTTTGGAAATGCTTCAGCAAGGGTTCTTGAGGTTGTTTTATGAAGTCTGAAACTCTTTTAAATTTACACGTGTTCACCTTCATGAAAGAATGTGAATTACTCACTTTGGAGTTCACCTTACATGGATTGTTAGAGATAATGAGTACATTCATTTCTTACCCTGATGAATGTCAAGAGACCAAAGTTCTCTCAAATCTGGTTTCGTGTTTTTCTTTGCAACAAGAGGTTATTCAAAGGCATTCATGTGAGAAGTAATGTGGAAATGGGGGCTGGTTGCATTTTAAGTACCAGAATTTTACTGGCGAACACACACACACACACACACACACAAAACATATTACAAAAACACATTGTCTTGCTTATGAATCACTGTACTACTGAATAGGGGTGGGTGAGATTGCAAAAATACCGCATCGCAGTACTTGACAATATCTTTACAATACACAATCTGTTTTAAAATGTACGGGAACAAAATAGGAATGAAATAATAGTGAGGAGATGAAGTAGGCAGTGAAAAAAGGCATTAATGGAAAAAATGGTAATCCACAAATTGTCCCAAGCATCTGTCATTTCTTAACACAACTCCATCATTCAATCAAGGAATTTCCCGTTAGCAATATCGCCACCCCTGGCTCTGGCAGTAAACCTCACCCAGTTTTAAGAAGCACAGGCACCAGTTCATTATGTGTAGCAGTGCCTAGAGGACACAAGGCAGTATCCAATAAATCCAGTTAATGAAAAGGCTCGCAGCAGTATAACAATGTTGTTATTCTTATCACAATTTGGTGTAAACTGTTGTGATAATGTAATCCAGCCCACTGATTTGTATGGAACTAAGGGATGGGTCACCAGTTGCCATAGCTACACTAGATAGGACAGGTCCGGAATACAAAATTCTGCAGAATGTTCCTTAAAACCTGAAGTAACACTTCAATCCACACATGCAATGTTGAATTAGGCCGATTCCCAGCATGCATAAACATGCACTCAGAAGCTCTCAGTTTCTGGATGCACTTAAAGGCAGGTTCCTGAGCAAGTGCACTTTAAAGCTCTAGAGACTTAAAAGCTAATTCCTTAACACAATGCTCTTAGTCAGCTGGTTCAGAAGCTCACTAACCCTTTAACAGGCACTAACTCAAAACAAACAGTGACCAGCGATACAAATATTACATCTCATTGCACAGTATGCATCTGCAGTGTAGCTGTTCCTTGTTACACATGACCAGGTCAGTCTTAATGCACGTGGTTTTTGTCATTGGAAATGTCAAGTAGAGTAACATCTGCCTGGCTGGAGCGAGTGATCTTCTTCAGCGAAGGTCTGCAGCAACGTTCACCACATAGACAGCAGATGGCTAGCGATGGCTTATAAGCTCAGTGACTGCCCAAGTCCCAACTTCTACAGAATCTCCAGCCCCATCGCGCTTACCCTTAATCCAGACCTAGTGTTTCTCCTGTTCTCATTATTGCTGCTATGGTTGTTGGTCTTGTTAGTCACCACGACCAATCCTTTCAGTATTGCAATTTTTTATCTTCTGCTGCTTAGTATCATTATTACTAGAGATGGCACTGAATCAAGAAAATTGTGGATCGGCTATTGTATAAGGTTGAATTGGGTCTGATCTTCTAAAGTGAATAAGACTGGAATTGTGCTTGCAATTTTTTTTCCCTCTATATATTTGATTATATTTATTACTGTATATTTGTAGTTATGAAGTTATAGATATATTCGTAGTGATTTCAGAAGGTTTAGAAGGTCCCAGGTTCAAATCCAATGACCACCAAGTTGTCCTTGTTGGGCCCTTGAGCAAGAACCTCAGCTGGATAATGAGATAAAAATGTAAGTCACTCTGGATAAGGCCTAAATGTTAGTGATTTTTGTATAAAATATACAGTTTTGTGTCCATTTAATTCTATATTATTTTATAAGTGCTTCAAATAAAAAAACAAAATAAAGTCATTAATAAGTCATCAATATTGGCTGATACTTAAGGTTTTAGGATCACTATTGGAAAAGGAAAACTGGCATCACACTGTCTTCAGCTATTACTGTAGCTATAGATAATAGCGGTATATTTATCAGTATTTGTATTGTTTTTTTATAGATATTCAGACACTGCTGATATTTTTATATAATGCTGTTATTAAAAGTTGGGTTGGAAACAGTTAGACTCCCTACCCTGAAGCCACTCACCAAAATGTAGCTAGAAGTGTCAGACTCTGAACACTAACACTGTGCAGTGCTATTCCCATGCATCTGGCTCCTGCATGTAAAAATAAGCCCTGGTGTGTACTGTGGACATCTACTGCAACCTGTAAACTCAGCTACCAAAAGAAAGCGAGAGAGAGAGAGAGAGAGAGAGAGAGAAAGGGGGTCACAGTGGAAACTCTGACTCATCTGCTCCACATTGCCACTCTGATCCCAAATCAATTTAGCATTGAGTCACCACAGGACTTCCTCTCTGTCTCTCCATCTCTCTCTCTCTCTCTCTCTCTCTCTCTTATGCACACGCAGGCGCATGCTCTCTCTAAGCCTCTGTGTACGAGTGTGTGTGTGTGTGTTTGTGTGAGATAGATTTTAATGATTGATTTTTTTTTTCTCTTAGCATAAGGACATTTCTCTTTGCACGTTAGCTGGCAATTTGCTTCTTGAGCAGTTCATCTACACCCACATACATGTCCTGTGTGTGTGGTGACTATGAAAGACAGTAATCTTTTAATCTCTTCTTGTTATGACTAGGAGCTTGTTTCTCTTAGAACCCACATAGCATACAGTGCCTTGCATAAGTAATCACCCCCATAAGACTTCACACTGTGCAGCGTTACTACCTGACGCTTACACTGTACAGCATTACTCCCTTGAACCTGTAGGCAAAGTCTGGGTTGGGCCATATTCTTTGTAAAATTTCAAAACCCAAATCCTGACTGATATTTGTTTTTCCAGAAAAACTGCTTGTTTAGGTAAGCCCTTTAAGAAACGATTCTAATCATAACTTTTATTATTATTATTATTATTAATAACAATTACCCGTTTCACATTAGTATAAGAACGTAATTTCAATGAATTCAATTTCAGCTCTTGGTTAATAGATTTGTGTAGGCATGGGAGGCATGTGTGAAAAGCCACATATTTCACAATAGCGTATTGCATGTCTGCAGTATGTAGATATGGTGCATTGCTCTTAGCAAAACATCATATATAACCCAGTATATAACCACTCTGTTCATATTTACTTCATATATTAGTCTTGTTTTAAGTGGTAAAGGCGTTTTCCCAAATTATACTTAAAGGTTTAGGGTAGCATAAGATGTAGCAGCTTAGGATGTGATATGAGACAGGCCCCAAATATTGGTGACAGAGGATATAATCAGATTCAGTGTATCCAGTGTTAGATAAATAAGTATTTATGAATGAATTATTAATTATTATGATATGAATATATAATAAATTATTCATCGTTTTTCTTGAACAAACGTACTGAATACCTGAATCTTACTCAACATAGCTGACTTTCAAATGCATAAACAATTTTTCCGCTTCCTTCTTATAGAATAATACGGGATTCTTTCACTCCAGTTTGCTTTGTTTACACTCTCACACCCGCTTGTTCCCTGCTTCGTCGTATTCATTTACTGTACACGACTCTCAGTCAGTCCTCGATATAAATTTAACAGTGTTGTGTAAATTTAGCGCAGCTGTTTCTGCAGAAGTACCGTCTCTGACCTAATTTCATTATTAGCTGACCTTAGAACGGCAATGCACATCCCTCAAAGGTTAATTGCTGATAGGTGTCAGCCAGTGAGTGTGGTTTGCGCTCAGCAGACGTTGACTCGGTTGTAGGTGGATCTTGAATGCTTCATAATGAGAGAGATGTGTGAATGTGGGTGCACTGACTCTAAATGTGTGGGCTGAGGTGAGAAGTGCTGAAAATAAACACGGGGGATTTCTCACTGGCATTTCAAAGGTGTGTGTATGTTCTTGCACCCAGTGCTTTTTTTTTTTTTTTCATTGTTTTGTTTAAATATTTAAATCATGTAGCTGTACTTGTGTTACTTCTATAAAAATAGTTCCACTGCAGTGGTAGAAATAAGCATGAGACCTATATTCGTCCATAAATACAAATCCATACACAAAGTGTGCACACACACACACACATACACACAGTGCTCTTTTATGAAGGAAGGTCAAGGGCTTAAACTCTGGGAACAGAAATACAGGTCACTGTGACCTGTTGTGAGTTTTATAATAGGAGTGCAGTGGCAGTGTTTCGATAAGATGTGGCCTACATGCCTGAGCTCCTGCAGTTCAGAGATACAGTATATGCAAGACTCTTGAGACAGATTCTCTTGCCTCTGTGCACGATATTTCAGTCCTTATATACAAAACAGGCATAATGGTAACACAATAATAAGACGAGGGAGGCTTCTGCACGATTTGGATGTGAAGGTGACAGAGGACGGTTGTTTTATTTCTCGGGTTCTTTGTCGCCAGGGACACCAGTGCTTGAATTGGTGATCAGGAACAAATTAAATGACAGTGTACGCATTATGGGTTATTTATGCCAGCGATATAAGTGCAGAGGATGGAGCAGTGATAAAACATTTATGAAGTATGCATACAGAATGCATAGGCAGTGCACACGGCTTCATCCGCATAACTCCTAATTTGATGTTTATAGGAAAGCAGATAAATATTTAACCAACGTGTAAAATTTAAACCATAAAAATGCACGTCATATGCAGCTGGAGCCACACTTAGTGCAAGCTCTCACTCTGTGGAGTCAAAAGAAAACTGGTCTGTTGCAAGTTTTAACATCCAGCCTGTGCTGATAATCCTCTGCGTACAAAATGCCATTCGCGATCGAAAGATACGATAATGTGACGTAAATTGGTCACCTGCTGATAACATTTGCACATTCCTGTTGCCAGGGCATTCAAAGAGAAGCAGAGGGTTTCGGACGCAGTTTCCGGTTTCAGTCCCAACAACATTTTAAAATGATTTCGTGCTGTACATGAGTGGAGAAGAGTGCTGGCGATTAGCAGCCTGGAGTGCCTGTAGACCTCACATATAGAGGGCTGGGTGTGCATTCCTAACTCCCAAGCACTTCATGGAAAGTGTATTACCTCAGTCGATCAGAGAGGGATTACACTCTTGCAAAGCAGGCGCCCTTGGAATCCACAGTAGAGCATTTTGAGAATGGAGGCTGCCTGCCGTCTGGGATGAATCATCCCCATTGATGAGGAGCTAAGCAATCAATTTCACATCAGGCATAAGAGGCAGAGCCTTCTCTCCCACTAACCCACTAAACCACACACACACACACACACACACACACACACACACACACACACACACACACACACACACACACACACACACACACAGACTCCAGGCGTCTCTACCAGTCTTAGATCTGCCAGGTTATCGTTTTTTATACCATCCTCTCTCTCTCTCTCTGTCTTTTGTCTTCCTTGCAATAATTTTTAACTGTAGGATTTAAACATTAATGGTATTTTTCGAAGCAGCAGAAACATGCTCGTATTCTCTACTGCTGATGTGTCACAAACGCTAACCGCAGCCATTTCATACAGTGTAAACTATGGAAGGTATTATTCAGCTTGTTGAGATTTGGGTGGTCTAGTTGGGTTTATTAGATAGTGAAGCTCTGAGTCAGATGTCAAAAAGCAGGTGCTCGTTTCCAAGATGTGCCACATTTATCGTCTTATTCTGTGTTTAAATTGTGCAACATTACCGGTAACTTTCATTAGTCTTGTGCTTGCGTAGTTTGATGCATTTTCAACAAGGCAAAGCACAAATTTATATTAACTCTCTCTCTTTCTACGTAATTAAAAAGGTGTTATGTAAAAGTGTGTAATCGTCAATATGACGAAGCTTTCTGTAAGGAGATCTTTATGGATTATGGTTTCTGTTATTGAAGAGTCATCAGAATAGAGGACTTAACACTTTGTTGAGAGAGAAATAAAGAGGCACATCAGCAGATGACTGTTTATCGCTGCTGTAACAAAAGTGATAAAAGGAACTAATGCCGTGTTTCACTAGAGCCCATACCTTGTCTTTTCAACTATACAACCTCAGTTCATATAATAATGGCAACATTACTGCTTACAGTATATTATCAGAAAAAAAAGGGAAAAAAAGTAGCATTTCTATTCCTTGAATGAGGCATGATGTTTATACAAATTGCTATCCATTTGCTCCACATCAATTAACATACAGATATTCATTTTGAAATTCTATTACATTGACTACAAAGTTTGCTGTTTGACAAGGAAAAAACACATCACTCATCACAGTTAGCTGCAGATTTTTTGCTAAGGTAAACAAACATGGAGGCGTTCATATATTTCTTTTCCCAGCTTTGAGCCGCGAAAGGGCAAAAATGACATAATTCCGAGCTCAAACTTAGCACTTCCAAGGAAATTTGAATGCCGTATAAGTTGTTTCACTGACATTCAATAAGAATAGATGCTCTTCAAATAGCATTCTGAATGTGCTTTTATATACAAGTTTTTTTTTCTGTAACTCAGTGTAACAGAATGAATTACAGTAAGATTAAATTAAGCCCTTTTACCTGCAGTTCCCTTTGAAACCACGTTAGCTTTATCCTGGTTTGACTGGTAATAATTTTAGGCCTTAGTCACATTTAAAGCCAGAATTAGCACTGTAATAATGTTAGCTTAGTGATTCTCCTGCTGTTACTATTCTTCTTATTTTGCATTGTAGTGGTGTAATAATTACACTAAGATGTGGCGCGGTTAAGGACCAAAGAATATAGAAGGATTTCTGGATGGATGCCTGGAATGCATTTGCTTTTGTCCCTTGTGCATTGACACCAACTATCTAAGAGCAATAATGCCAAGTGAGCTCAAAGCTTTATAGGATTTTGATTGCAGCGATTTAGTATTTCTCTATATCTACACACAGCAAGCTATTCTAGTACAACTTGCACCAAGTAATAAACAAACGAGCCAAGTTTTTACCTTTTTTTTATCAGAATACATGGCTTTCATTAGTTTTTCTTTTGAAATATATAAACCAGTTATATGCAAACCAGAAGTTCGAAACAGATTTTGGTCTCATAACTAAATATTACCTAAATCTCAGATTTTCTCCTTTGCTTGTTTCAGATTCTTTTCAGAGCTCAAATGGAGGAAACGATCTTGAATGACCCTGGTGTGTCTCAGCAATTAATGTGTAGCAAGTAGCAAGAAGGCTAGATTAAAGATTACTGTTAGTTCATAAGGATCATATGTGGGATTTAAAAATAGTAAGTGGGTGATGGTAAAAGATGGCAACATCAGAGCTTGGGAAAAATGCACAGGATTGTACAGGTGCTGCGATTTAGGATTTTTTTTAAATCACCAAAATATATTCCTGTATCTGTTGGCCCCATTTCTATCATATAATTTATGGGAAGAGGACAAGGATCCGGAGTGCACATCTTAACCAGAGAATTTCCTGTTGCGTAGCCTACTTATACTTTCAGCTTGACTCTGTGCATGCTGAAATGTACTGCAGTGGGATTTTTTTTTTCTTTCACAATTAGATTTATGAATATTTGATTTCTAGACTGTGTGATGAAAGAAGCAGAAGCAATGAAATGTGCATCAATATTAAATTTATATATATTGTGTAGTTTGTAAATGGCTGTTTCATTGTTTGAACATTTTCATTTCAAAATGTAAAACACATCAACCCAGCGCACACAGACCCTGCTCCAAAACCGCATTACATCGTCGGATTTAGAACCGTGCCCAGTGTGGAATGCGCCTTATAAATATGTATATATACATTGTTTACACCATCTTGGGAGTAAAATCTTATATTTTGACTGTGAGACATTTTCTCAGTCTCTAATGTAGGCAGGTGTGAGGTGGGTCTGAAGAATGTGTCAGGAACTTGTGAGTTTAGTCTGGTGGAGGAGGTATTACGCTGCTTCCTCTGATGGCAAGGGAAGGGGAAATTCCTATGGAATGACAACTGCATAAAGGAGCAGATCAAAGGTAGTGGGAGAGAAACACTTTCATGGCGTTTTCAGTCACTGTCAGAGCCTGCGCCAAATACGAATCATGAAATGAAATGCTTTTCATATTAGTACCAGTAAATTATACAACTGTATTATCCATCATTTTACAGTTTCCCCTTACACACTATTATGTACAGTAAAGTGTGTCAAATGCTTCTATATAGTCTATGTAGATTTCTAGTACTAGGACCTATACGTCTTAGGTGTGTTATGTAGTGTTTCATTTTTGGTGTGCAGACTGGATATGTGTGCAATCAAAACTCTCAGAGAGAACTTTCAGAGAAACACAAATGCACGCAATGGCAGATTTCTGTCCAGGTTCACTGTTGTGAGCGAAACGAAAAAAATATGTATGCTGAGATAATATGTAGCTATGGAACTGAATACTATGTTACTGTCATTCTTACTCACACCATTTTAATACTTATCTTAATGTATTAAAATTCTAGAAATGTACACCGGAGGCATGCAACCTTAATCACAATTGTTTAACGGAAGGTTATAATTTCATTTTATTTAATTAGTATCATCATCTGCAATGACAATGATGGTGTCTGATTCGAAAGCCTCTCCACTTAATTTCGACTGTGCTCACCAATGATACTAGCAATACAATCCTGGCTGCGTGTTAGATCGATAAGGGTGATGCTTTGGTGAACTCCGCTTCACATTTACTCATTAGAATGGGAGTCAGGGGCCGCTTTGTGGTTGCTACGGTGAGGGAGGGAGCAGCCGCAAAGTGACTCCCATTTCCATTATGTGATCAGTATAGGCACTGGACAATACTATTGACTTGAATCCTCTGTGGTCAGTCACTCCAAATGCTGGACATCAGGGACTCCAAATCACTTGTGAAACACAGAAGAGAAGAGGGAAAATCAGCTATTTTTAGATACAGTAACAAAGAAGATTTCTGCCATGATTCGTTTCCCACTACGTTTCCGATTCAAAAAATAAAAAGAACTCAATACATTGTGGTAAGCAATCTCCAAAAGCGATCTATTTCGGGAAACATTTTGAGTAAAGGGGGTTTCTTTTAACAATATCCTGTAAAAAGGGCGAAGATCAATAGCAGGAGTGCTCAGTGGGTTGCAGTGCAGCGGTGGGTGTCTGCCACCTGTGTTGTCACAGGAAATGCCACACCAAAAGGGCTTCAAAAGAGCAACAGTCATGTAGATAAAGTGTGCTAAAAGAGTCTGTGTTTCCCTGTGCTGCATGTAAGGCAGATAAAGACAGATCACTGATGCTTGATGCACAATAAAATAGTGAGCAGCTGAGTTCACTGAGCTCTGCCTAATTAACTGTTTTATTCACAGTACTGCACCATGCACTGCAGGCGGTAAGCCTGTAATTAAAAGAAGCATGAATATACCAGTCTGCATTCACCAAAAAAAAAAAAAAAAAAAAAAACATGTACAACAACAACAACAACAAAAAAAACTCATTTGTGGTGTTTTTTTTTTATTTTTATAATATTATTTCTGTCTGGATCCATTCTGGCCATGCAGCCATAATTATCAGCTTAGATTTTACTGTTACAAGACAGTATATTACACAACATAAAAAAATAAAAAATACCAAACAGAAACCGGACCTTTGACCAGGACAGGACTCATATTTGTCTTGCACAACTTATGTTTATGGCGGTACATGGAGTTATTCCAAGTGGATGGATGCAAGTTGCCATGGCAGCAGTATTGGTAAATGTGTATTGGCAGCAGTAGATGTTGAATGTGTAATTCAGTGGCTATATTAAACAGAGCTTAAGCAAAGCACAATTCACATTCAGCTAAATTATGACCCCTTAAACTGAAGTGATGTAGCCGAAAATAAAAATAGTCTGAATAGATCCGGATAAAAACTTGTATAATAGAAAAAGAAAGCAACTGGACACAATACAAGAATAAGACAGATTCACATGCATTGTGTCTACCTTAATGCAAACGTATTACAGAATGATATTTCATCAGCAGTTTTTGCATATACTCTAGAAACCCTATAGAAAGGGTTCTTATCATATACTTGTTTGACATTGGTCGCCCTTGCAGTCATCCAGCCATTGGCAAATGTCATAGTTACATTTGCCGAGGTTTTGACCTTTGTTAATTTTGCATAAGGTTAATTGGGCAAATGGCTCGAATACATTAATACAGTATTCTCCCATGCAGCCTAAGTGAAAGAGTAATGTTCCTCCAGTCTTCCAGATCTGGGAGCAGGTCATTGCACATCACTCGACCTAACAGTTTTTCATCTTGGCAACAAATCTCCTCTATTTCCTCAAAGGCAGCAGCGCAGGGAGGGGTGAGTGACATTGCCAGAAAGGGCTGATTAAGATTTTAGCCATCCATAAAGACCTTTGAAGACGTTTGGCATAAAAGTCTTTCTACTTTCAGGCAACCTGCCACTGCAGTCTAGCTCAGTCTTGTCTTCACACTCTTCACACTTGTTCTCTTTGAGTACTAGCTATTCGCATAATCAAGACTTTCTTGAAAAATTACTCGAAAGTAAACCGGAAAGACACTTGCTTGTTCTGACTTGATCAAAGGTTTGTCAGTAAACAAAATATCCATTTTATCCTTTTAAGTTAATGCCCTGACTGAAGCAAGACTAGATTGCCTTGAAATCTCTATAATAATATGTCACACATACATAATCTGATGTTTGTTATACACTTTGTGAAAAATTAAAAAGCTAAATAATTTTGGATCCAGGTCTGTGAAATGGTTCAAACCAGACCTGGAAAGCGTTGACCTATTTCAGGGCGGAACTGGTCAAGTTTGTAAAACGTGGCGGAAGGGAGGGGTGCACGTGGGCGCGTTTTGAACCACAACTACTCACGAAAGCAGAGTACTGAAAAAGAGCATTTTGTGAAGCAGATACATTTTCATAAAGCGTGGGTACAATGAGGCCATAAGGCCCAGGAGAAACACTACAAGTTCTATGTCTCATCGGGGGAGGAAGCTGATCCGAATGAACAGCCTCGCCTGTGTCTCTCATCCAGCTGTGTGCATTCTGTCCGACACCCCGCATTCCTGAAGAGCAATTGCTCAATCCTTCACCTTCCTCCTCCTACTCCTGGAGTGTTGCTCAGGGACTCAGTTCAGTTCAAAGGCTGCTGGGGGAGCACACATCTGCAGGTATAGTATGTTCTTTAAAAAAATCAATACATTCAGTATGTACCACACTGTAAGACTGCACTATGGCTGTACACAGAGATCTGGGCAATCATGTAAACACTACACTGGAAACATTTAACCAGAAAAAAAGACCCATTATTGATTGTCTAATGGAGTATATAAATATGTCTCACAGCTTTCCATGCACTACTACACACTATGAAGGGCTCGGGGTATTGACCAATACACAAACATACCACACTTCCTCAGGCCACGGTCTCACTTCACACTCTTTCCCAGGTCACACTATCCTCTATTGTACAAACACGAGTACAGACACACACACACATACTCACCCTCACACTTCTTAGAAATGCTCCGAAAATTACCAACTCTCAATGTTAAACGGTACACAATAGAGAGCACTATGAACTGCCAACAGAAACCAAATTAATTGCGTAATACAACTGGCTTAAGCAATACATATCACGCAATACTGTTTTAGGACTGTACATACACTCACGATTGCTTCACTTTACCCACTGTATGGTTATAAAATGAAGGCATATAAATACTTTAAGTAAATATATTGTCAGCTGAAACCTTTAACCCTGTCCCCATTTTAATGATTTCAAACTGTCTAAGGCAGGGACAGTGGACTGCAGGATGACAGTTCATTTGTAGACCCAGCATTTGCAGCAGTATTTCAGCCGACTGAATCAAGTACTGTACTTGGGGGGGGGGGGGGGGGGGATACTGTAGCAGAACCTTTGTTGCAGCTTATCCTCTAATGTGAATCATTTAACTGAAGGCAACTCATTGAATCAGAGTCTAGCTACAAGGCTGGGGATGTTACATCAGAAGTGGGGGATTTTTCACAGATTTTTCATGTTAGTGAAAAATATTTTTTTATTATTAGATATTATTTGCTGTTCCTTAGCAAGCAAGAAATTTTACACAACTGGATGTTACAAAACATTTATTAAATACCACTGGTCTACAGCATGACAATCAAACTGCTCTCAATATACATTTTTGCTTACAATTTGCCTCCCTTTTAGGCTGAAAAAGCATTTGATTATAATGCATTTATACTTTCTCATCTTCATTCTGCTGATGATGTGACACTTCATATAGGAAAAGCCAAATGCCCCTCAAAAAGCTGTTCCGAGATTTGTTGAAGAAACCAACCATCTGGCCATGAAATGAATTCTGCTGTATGGGCGAGCAGTCTGTACAGGATTAATCATTGACAGAATTGGTCAAGTGCTGATGTGAAGAACTTCAGACTAAGTTACATTTGCAGTGCATGCATATTTCACACTCAGTGTAGACAGTATATAAAGTTTGTTTCTTTTGAAATTCAGTTATTATTCTCACTTCACATGGCTGTACACCTGGACAGACACCCAAAAAGTAAGCACATAGAATTTTTGATAAAATGTATTCACCAGGTGATGTGCTGGCTTAATGCTGAGTGTGTGTACCCTGCAACGAGTTAGCACCACATCCAGGATGTACTTTGACTAGTGATAATCGTTCTCTGTGATAGGCTTCAGCCTCCATGACCCTACACAGGATAAGTAGTATACACAATGGATGGATGAATGCACTTAATTCTTTAAGCTCCATCCATCTATCCATCTAGGAACCACCAAGGGACTCTGGAGGTCAGTGGTTATTACCATTGCATTTATTCCCTTTTTACAACCATGGTGGGACCTTAGGTCAACATTCACACACTATGGGCAATTCAGGAAAGGCAGATCAGATGGTTTGCTGTGGTGACCCCTCGACAGTTAACAGTGAGCCTAATCTGCATGTATTTGGATTGTGGGAGGAAACCCAAGAACATACACACAGATAAGAGGTGAATCGCACCAGGAACGAGGAGAACATGCAAACTCCATGCACACAAATCCCTAGGCAGAAATCGACCCTGGACCCTTTAGGTGCTTTAGGCTTGTAAGATTTAACCTGTAATACAATATTAATACTTTAACTTTTAATAAGGGATATTAATACTTTCCTATAGCGGCTTCAAGAGCAGCAACTCACCTAGACATAGAACGAGAGGGTTGTGCTGTAAAGATCTTTGAACTGCTTTCAATTTTCTTTTTTTTTTAAAATTGAACCAAAATTCTGTTAAAAGAAAGGGGTCCCGGTGGGCACAAGGTAGGACTACAGGACAACTTCACGTCTATACAAACCAGAGACCTGGTTGGGACATCTTCAGGACCTATTAAAGCTCTAAAGATGTTTATACCCCAGACGTATTCAGGAGTAATTTCCTCAAGAGTCCTCAAGCTCAAATCGTCTTTAGGGCATCATCACAGAGTAATTAGTAACATCTTAAATTTGTGAAAACACCTAAAAGACCTCTTAAGGAGTCTTGAGTTGGATAATGACCTTCTCCCGGTGACACGAGGTCTAGTCTGCATGTCTACTGGGGTACTTTTAAATTCCTGTTTGTCTCAGATTGACATTCTTTTTATTTTTTTTTTTACTTTTAGGGATGCAAAAAGTAGGTATATACTAGTGTGTAAAGTAGAAAACTGTTGTCATAATAAAGCCATGCAATTTTGGTGCATTAATTTTATTATGTCTATTTACTTCTTGCATGTTTGTGCAGATTAAACCTACAATTAAACATGCACTTGGATGTCTCCTTACTCACTATATACACAGATCAGCCATAACATGACCACCTGCCTAATATCGAGTAGGTCCCTCTTTTCCCACCATAATGGTGATGTACTGTGTGTTTTGACACCTTTGTATCCCAACCAGCATTAATCTTTTCATCAATTTGATCTGCACTAGCACTTTTATTGGATCAGAATACACGGGCCAGCCTTCGCTTCCCATGTGCCTCAGTGTGCCTTGGCCGCCCATGACCCTGTTGCCAGTTCACCGTTTTTCCTTCCTTGGATTACTTTTGCTAGGTCCTGACCACTGCAGCCTGGGAACATCCTATAAGTTCTGCAGTGCTTTTGGAGTTGCTCTGACCCAGTCCTCTAACTACCACAATTTAGCCCTTGTCAAAGACACTCAGATCCTTATGCTTGCCCTTTTTTCTGCTTCCAATGAAAACTTCAGGAAAAAAAAGGTTCACTTGCTGCCTAATATATCCCTCCCATTTCCAGCCACCATTGTAACGAGATATTGAAAACGTAGCTATTTCGAGAAGGGCCAAATTGTAATGGTTAGCTGGACTGGGTCCATAACTGCAGCTCTTGTGGAATGTTCCAGATTTGCACAGGCCAGGACATACAAAAGCAAGGAGCAAGGAGTCAGAGCAACTCCATCATGCAGCTCTTGTCAGGCTACAGTGGTCAGGACCTAGCTAAAGTGATTCAAGGACAGGAAACCTGTGAACTTGCAAGAGGGTCATTGATGACCAAGGCTCAGTGATGCACATGGCTAGTGAAGGCTGGTCTGTGTAGTCTGATCCAATAGAAGAGCTATTATAGCTCAAACTGAGGAAAATGCTAATTCTGGTTTTCTAAGAAAGGTGTCAGAACACGCAGTGCATCACTCTTTTGGGTGGCAAAAGAGATCCTAATCAAGATTAGGTAGATGCTCATAATGTTGTGGCTGATCAGAGTGTATGCGCAATACTTCATCTAGGACATGTTATGGCTTCTTCAGGCTGTGCAGTGTCCAATTGGGACGCGTTTGGGATTCGGCCTCCGACAGGAAGCCCAATCAGAGAGATCCCCGGGTGTGACGTAAAGGGGGCGGGTCGGAAGCAGTTCGCTCGTTTTTGTGTATGTGTGTGCGTGCGTGCAGAGCAACCCGAGAACAGTCAGTCACCTCCTGTGTATGTGTGTGAGAGAGTGAGTGAGTGAGAGAGAGAGAGAGAGAGAGAAAGGAAGGGGGGAGTGTGTATGAGTGGCTGACCTCGCACTGAATGGACTGGGATTCTCAGCCACGTAAGTAGTTAGTACACCGCAGGAGATGATGCCTTGCTGAAATAAGGGATAGGCCTGGGAAAGTCGGCCATCCCTTCTTCTTCTCCTTCTTCTTTTTCTTTACCTCCTTCATCATCTTAATCGTCGCCTGGTTCAGACCATTCCGCAAGAGATTTCGGGATTATATATATATTTTTTTTTTTAAAGAAAAAGCGCCGCAGAAGGACGTCGACTCCCGAAGAGAGAGCAAGCAAGAGAGAGAGAGAAAATTCCACATAAAGGGGTTTGCACTCGGTTCGTGTAGCGTGTGTAGCAGATGGCGAGCGGAGCTGCGTGGAAATGAGCAGCAGTGCAGGAAGGAGGCCGCTGAATGGAAACGGAGCCGTGTCTCAGGAAAGCCGACACCACTGACCGGTTAGCACGTTAGCCCAGAGAGGCGATTCTGCTAGCCTTAGGACATTTAACACTGCTCTCTTCAATTTGCACCGTTTTTCCCCCCCTCTAAAAATCTTTGCACTCGTGTGGAGAAAAAGATATATTTAAAAAAGCTTCCTGCATCTTAAACCACAGCATTCATTCAGCTCAGCCTTAGATTAACTGCCCCAACACCACAGGGTAACTTTTTTTTTTTTTGCACCGGGAATATTTTAATCGAACGTTCGCAAAGCTGTTTACACACACCTGTTTCGGTCATGTTCTGATCAAAGGCGTGTGTTTTTGTGTTTTGCAAGTTCCTAGGCACATTTCTCGTGTATATTTCCCCCTCTCGAGCCCTCTCGCACAGTGCTTTAGGATCAAACCTCATCTAACACCCATGAACATACAGCGCTCAAATCCCATCAACATCGCACGGTATGGGAGAGCGAGGCACAAAGCGCACGAATTGGAGGAGCTGTCTTGTCTACAACAGAGGACTCCGGAACCGAATCAGAGCTTTAGTCCTAATCTAGGCTCCCCGAGTCCTCCGGAGAGCCCGGACTCCACTCACCGAGTGTCCTGTATCGGGAATTACCTCTTACTGGAGCCGCTGGAGGGAGACCGCGTGCTCCGGGCCGTGCACTTACACAGCGGGGAAGAGCTCGTGTGCAAGGTAAAAAATCGCGCGTGCCACGTCCTACCCTGCACACTGACCTTGCATGCATTTACACGATGTACTGCATTGTGCTTATAATGTAACAAGTATGCATGCTATGGCGTACACTACTATTTGAATCCTAATTTGGGACAGAGCCCTGATCAAAGCATAAGGATGGATTAGTGTGTGTATATGCTGAACAAGGCCACTCAGGGTCAGCCGGTTTAATGTTACATTTCCTATTGCATGAGTATGTATATAGTCATGACTACTATAATACTATATATATATATAGACTATGGATAGTGCATCCGTTGAAGCTGTGCAGCAGTTTAAAGAATATCTGTTTTTTTGTGTGTGTGTAAATTGAATGACAGTACATGTATCTATACATGTACATCATAATACTCACCGGATATGGTGGGAAATACTTTCACATCAGATGGTAACGGTGCCCATTTGCCTAAGCGTTTTGTCACACGCTTAGGCAAATGGGCACCGTTACCATGGTGTTCTGCCCCGTGATCAGTTGTGCTTGCACACTCTGTACCCAAATGTGCTTTGTTGTAAAAAGCCTGTTCTAATAAGGAGGAATCACTGACTAGCTAATCACTAATTATTAAGGTGACTGGGGAACAACAACCCAGCACAGGTATATCACCATTTTTGTAGGTTGAACGACAAGTTAAAAGTGCATGAAGTAGGAAAGGTCTGTGTGTGTGTGTGTGTGTGTGAAGACCAAAGGTTCATTCATATGGGCAATGAGCCAGATGACACTGCTTATACCTTGATAAGATTTAAGGCTCCGATGGCCGGCATCGGTGTTCTATATTTACCCCACCTCCCTTTTATGTGCCTGTTACTAAGCAACATCAAAGATCGGTGTCTGTTTCGGAGTCTTAAATTTGCTGCAGAGGTGTATGCCTTGCCTTCCGATGGTGCATGGGTTGTAGTCCTTTTGTCTCTGATTCCCCCCTCCTCTATTGTCTTACAAAGTGGAGGATTTATTTATTAATTTATTTATTGAACTGGAGACCAATAATCCAGGGGTGTTAAGCAGCTCAGAGACAACAGTAACTTTGTACAACTGTCCAATTTCCTTGGTGTCTAATTGAAAACAAACGGCTCCTTTCTCTTTCTCCCCCCCCCCCAGGTGTTCGATATCAGCCGATATCAAGAAACGCTAGCTGCCTACTTTGTACTTGGTGCTCATCAGAACATCAACCAAATAGTGGAGATTCTCCTTGGAGACACGCGGGCGTACGTGTTCTTTGAGAGGAGCCATGGAGACATGCACTCGTTTGTTCGCACTTGCAAGAAGTTGCGGGAGGAAGAGGCTGCCAGACTCTTCTATCAGATAGTGTCCGCCGTGGCACACTGCCATGACAACGGCCTGGTTCTCAGAGACCTCAAGCTGAGGAAGTTCGTCTTTAAGAATGAGGAAAGGTAAAAAAAATGCTCTATTGCCTTCAGGCTTTACCACTACAATGCATTAGATGGATATGAAGATAAGGATAGGTTTGTTGTCTTTTTTTTCTCTCTCTCTCTGTTTCTCATCTAATATGCTTTAGGATGTTCTTATAATATTGCACAAGCATCATGAACGTCAGATAATGAAACCAGAGCACCCGTGCGGCAAATTAGGAATGTACAATGTAGCCTGTCCACGTGCCTCACCTCTAAAATTAGGCTGATGTCATAGCACTGAGTATCACTTTGGGTGGTCTTCCAGCTATGGAAGTTATGATAGTAGTACACTCAGCCAAATGAATCACCTCAGCTAGTTCTCCTGTGGCTCAGCACATGGAAACGGAGTCATTGTGGGCACAGGTCTGAATGTGAGCCCAGTGACCTTTACATTCTCGTGCACTGTACCCTGGGATGTTGCTACAGCTAAAGCCACCCCTCCTTAATAATTGATGCAAGACTAAGATGAAAGATATGCTCGCAGGTGGGACTGGTCACAAGCAGCCAGAGAGAACTGGAATAGGCACAGAGCTATGCCGGGTTCATGACCAGCATTATGACCATGTCAGTAGGTGTTTGTGACCTCGAGCTGTTACACACCAGAGCCTGGTTTCCCAGTGGATGAAGTCTAGTTTTGGAATAAATTGCAGTGCTGGTGGTGAATCACCACTGTCTTTAAAAAAAAAAAAAAAAAAAAAGTTCATGCCTAATACGTGCCTGGAAAACTGGCCCTTGTGTTTGTGTAATCCAGTACTTATTGAAATGGTTGGTCGTGTTTTGCCCTGGTGTCTTTTTCAGACTCAGCATGTATGTTTTTTTTCCATTCTGCAGAAGAGCTATGAGTCATGTACACTGCATGTTAGTCGCGGGTTATTTTGAGCTGGCGACTGAACAGAAACAGCTAGAGGTCAAAAGGTGCATGCTCTGTTCACTTTTACAGTACAGAGGTTTGTTGGAGGTCAAGTAGCCTTGACATCTGAGCTGTAGTTTAGGTTTACTGAATATGCAAAGACACCAGAACATTGTTTTTTGTTATTGGATGGTTCTTGTTATGAAACAGAAAAGCTCATTTTATGATTTTCATTCTGTTTCCTGTGGATCATTACTCCAGAGGAAGTACAGGGCTTTCCATGTTTATGCATGTGGATGTACTCACCCTGAAGAGGAATGCACGTTTCCTTGTTCTATTGTTTTTGAAGTTTGTCAGGCTTACTTGAATGATCCTTGGAATCCCATAAATCATGGACTTAAAGTAAAATTTATATAGAAAGATTATTATTAAGATAATATTGAGAGCGGTCTACTCCTTGTCCCGTATCAATGAGACCATTCAGGGGCTGTGGTTTGTTTACTTTGCTTCTACAGTTTTTAAACGATTTTAAGCTTTGAAGGAAAATTATAAGTGGATCATTCTTCCACAAATAAAATAACAACAATAATAATAATTTTATTCAACACCACTTCTTTTTTGTGAACACAGGAACCTTGTTAAGTTGGAGAGTTTAGAAGATACATATCTCCTGAAGGGAAGCGATGACTCTCTCTCGGACAAACATGGCTGTCCCGCTTACGTGAGCCCGGAGATCCTCAACGCCAGCGGCAGCTACTCGGGCAAAGCGGCAGACGTGTGGAGTCTGGGTGTCATGCTCTACACCATCCTCGTTGGCCGCTACCCTTTCCATGACGTTGAACCCGGCTCGCTCTTCAGCAAGATTCGCCGCGGCCACTTCAGCATCCCCGAGACGCTGACGCCCAAGGCGCGCTGCTTGATCCGCAGCATTTTGCGGCGGGAGCCAGCCGAACGGCTGACGTCACGTGAAATCCTGGAGCATCCCTGGTTCCTGGCGGCCACTGGCCAGGCTGGTACTGCCTACGTCAGAGGAGAACGTGAAGCAGACCAGATGGTGCCCGAGGCCAACATGGAGGAAGAGTTGGAGCAGTTCCTCAGCTGAGCAGCACAAAACAAACAAAAAAAAAATTAAAGACATTTTGCCACGTGTTTTAGATGACAGAATGCACTCATACAACTGTGTTTATCTTTATCTCCCATTCCATGGAGAAAACCAGAGAAGGTCTGGCTTGATGGTGTGGAACACCTTCAGCAAGAGCTTCTGGGCAAATGCAAATGTTAATGTTCAGTAATGTAGCAAGACTTATAACTATCTTTAGGTTGAGTTTTTGTTTATTTTAAGTGGTGCTCATGGGGTGTACAAGTCATATTAAGCTACGAAAAAAAAAAAAAAGAATAAAAAATAAAAACATGACGGCACAGGAGACCTCAGCCAAGGAGAACAACACCATCATCAAGCAAACTGCAACCACTCCTGTTCTGATTTATCAAAGTAGACACCATTGTCTACACGTATTGAACTTTAAAAGCATTTTGTTGGCTGCATTTGCATATTTATTCATTATGTTTTTTTGTTTTTTTTTAAAAGTATATTATTTACACCATTCTGCTCTTTCATAGCCTTATAGGCCAATATGTATGTGGTGGCTACCGGTGGAATTGCAGTATAAGTTTGTAAATTCTCCTTGATCCACTTTGCAATTGTGTATTTGCGTTTCTCTCATTTGTGAGACTGCATTAACTCAGCTTTTTTTTTTTCTTCTCCACCCCGCCCCCCTCCTCCTGTTGCATTAAGCTATTCCTTCTCAACTGTTATTGCTGCTTATTTCTCCTCTAGCCTGAACCGAACCCATTTGAGCCTTGAGACATGAGGGGCGCTTGGCCTACCCGGGCCAAGTGAATGGTCCATTCCATCTCTGTAGACTAGCATCTATTTAATTTTTCATTTTTTTTTCTTTTTTTTTTTTTTTCTGCTGAAATGAAAGAGTTTTTAATTTAAAGTAACATCTATATTTAAATATATTTGCAGGATTTTTCTTTATTACCTTAGTTTCTGTTTTCCACAAATATTGTAGGCAATACTCATGACACAGGACAGTCTTGATGTTGGCGTTAAAGACTGTCCCAAGGTTTCGAATTAAACCATCTAACTTAAGTGCCAGTATTTGTGCCCCACACCACCAATGCCGATAACATCCCTTCTGTTTTTACTTTCGATTTAGCTTTTAACACCTTGTTAAATGATGTTACGACGACTTACACCGTCTCCAGTACCTCATGTTACTTTTCTACTGCCTGCCTAGGTTCTGTGAAATGATCATGTTTTAAATAGGTACATGTGGACATGTTTTGTGGTATATCAATGTTCCTTCGAGTTGTGATCTCTAGTTAATGGCATGTACCCTTTTGAATGCTATAGCCTAGCAGGAGGGCTGGGGAAGGTGTTTTTTCCCCCTTTTCTTTCATTTAAAAAGTAAATCCTAGCAAAATTCTATTTTTTAAACTGCTAAGAGTTTAAGTTGTGTTTGCAAAAGCATTAGGATTATAAGTATATTTTTTAATATGCTTTCAGGTAGAATGAATTGCCCACATTATTTGGTGCTGAGTGAAGGATTTTTCTTTTTCTTTTTTTTTTTTTGAAGGGGTGGGGGGCATGCATGGTGGGATATCTGCCTCAGATGCTCTGATTGTAATGTAATGATTTTGGTGTTTTGTCCAAATTTATTCAGTAAATAAAATGTGACCTGCACACTGCAACGTTTCTTTTACCATTGAATTCCATCCATTAGTGTTAACATTTTCCATCAATTTATTTATGTATTTTTTATATTCTTTTGGGGCCGTTGTATACCATTCGCGTCAGGGTTCGATATGGTGCACTGTGGGTTTTTTAAATTATTTTTTTGGTTCCCTGCTCCACACCGGTGTAAGGAGTGGCTATTTGAGTTGCTGCGGCCTTCCTGTCAGCCGAAACCAATCCGGCAATAATTGAATCAGCACCGACGGCCATGCTGTGGTCAGATTCATTAAGATTGGTGTTCCCATTTTGAAGCTCTTGACCTGTATCTGCTTCACTTTATGTATGGCAGTGCTGCCGCATGATTGACTGGATTTTTATATGTAGGCCAAAAGCCTTGCTTTTAAGCAGCATTTCATGCATTCTCCCAGTAGTAGAGCACATGCTGCTAGATTTGCTTGAAGAGAATCCCTCAGAAAGATTTTAAGATCTCCATTTTGGATTTGTTTTATATAATCTGCAGTTGGGAAAGACCTGGGGTATCAATCTCTCACCACAGCATGTGCGTTAGGATTTTCAGCACGAAAATGCCAAAGATATTTTAAAAAAAAAGAAGCTTGCACTAAATATCCACTGTACTACAAGAATTGTAGCATAACACCCATGTTCAGGGGTTAAGAGAACTGAAATAATTCAGTCTGTCAGAACATTAACCATCACCACCAGCTTTTCAGCAAGTAAAGATATTCGCCCATGGCAAGCCATGAATTTGAAACTTGTATGTGCACTGTGGAAGAAAAGAATTAATCTTGAATAACAGCAGTCGTTATAAAATACACAGCTCTGCAGTGGTTTTAAATGCCTTAAATTAAAAACAGGATCCTGGCTTTCTACAGCCTGTCATGTATGAATCACTGCTAATTAAAACATTTTACTGGCCGGCTGGAAGGTTCATTGTTATTCTTATAGGGTGAGTTGAAGCCTTCGTTTACTGCAATTGTTAAGTATCTTTAATTAGCTCCAGTGACGACAAAGCTGTAAACTGTTTCTATTGGCAGGACCAAAACATATATCTAATTTAGTGGACACACACAAAAGGTCTTTCTAAGTATTTAAGATCATGCAGTATGTTCAACTCATATGACTCTTGACTTTCCAGACATTATGGTTTTCGATGGTTTTTAACCACGTTAGTAGATTGTTGGATGCATCATTTGTCCAACAATTGGACAGCAACAACAGCAAAAAAAAAAAAAAAAAAACTGATATTTGTGATTATGGTCATAATGGGATTATGGTTTGTATTGCGTTTGCAGCATGCATACAGGACCACATGAAACTGTGTAGTGAGTAATGAGTGGCAAATGAGTAGTGACTGCTCACTAGGTTGTGCAAGGTTTGTCAAGTGACCCATGCTGCTGAACAAAAAACATCCATGGGATGGGGTCAGACCTGATCTTCTCCTACACTGAAAGGGTCAATTCAAAAATTCCACAAGGTGATTTTTTTTCCCTTTTTTACCGGGCTCTTGTTTATTGTGCTCTTTCTTTTTGTGTGCATTAGGGTTAAAGATTATGGGTTAGAGACCTATCCAAGGAGTTGGATCAAATCAAGGTCAACTTCTGGTTCTTCAGTGAGGACTTTAAATTTTGCAGCTGTTAAAAATGCACTGTTCTTTGCTGCCCCATAGTGGGTCAGGCAGGTAATTGGTCTGCACTGTGCTCCCACAACATGCAGAAACAAATCCTTTGCCGAAAGGTTGAGACGTCTTTATTGCATTTGAATTGCACTTTATTGACGAGATGATTTATTTCAGGAGAGATAGATAAAGTTACGTGTTTACTCAAACTTCTGCAGGGAGGGTGCAGACGCTTCACTTGCTCCATGGCTCATGCCTCCATGCCTATGATATACAGTAGAGTGCTATCTGATATGCTAATGGATAAATATCTAGGTATCTACATACACTATCCAGAACTACGTTAGGTTCCTGATGATAATTACCTTTTAGTCTGTAATACCCTAAAGTGCCACTGCTATTGCTCACAGTCTATACCGCTTAATCCGGTGTTCTCAGCCTGGAGACTGTCCCAGGAGACTTAGGGCACAGCCTGGACAGAGTGCCAGTCCATCGCAGGGCACACACACTACAGGCAATTTTGGGAATGCCAATTAGCCTAATCTGCATGTCTTTGGATTGTTAGAGGAAACCCACCATGCAAATGTAAATCATGCAAACTCCATGTACACAGAGACGGGAATCAAACTCAGACCCTGGAGGTGCAAGGCGACAGTGCTAACCACTATACCACTGTGCAGCCTAGCCAATACTTGTGACATGTTCAAAGTATGACCTCATAATATGCATCACCTCACCATCAAAAATGGAGCAAAGGTACAGACCCAACGTACAAGCACCGTCTGTGACAGAGAATCGCCAACTCTCAATCATTTCTACCCCTAAGTTACTATGAGGTAACAGAATAGGGTCAGTGTATAAAAACCTGCCAGAGTCTGCAGTCAGTAACACGTGAGATGGGGAAGCGCATCAGCTGATGGTCATCTCAGGGACTCTGATGGTAATACCGCTATTTACTTATACGAAGGACTGATTACTGATTATCATGTGAATCTGATTTATTTGATATTTGATTTAACTACTATAGTGCTCATTACAATAGAGAAACAGTAACTTATGCTATGCTATGATTGTTGTTTAAGTGTAATTTCCATGTATTCACAAAAAATGTAATATGATTTTGTGTATTACATGTTTGCTAAACAGTTCATGGAATAGTGCATGTTAAGCTTACTTAAATAATTTTGTTGTATTTGTTTACATTTTATTTAACTAATATTTATCAGAAGTGGTGATTTAGATATTATTTATCAGTAATAGTGATGTACCTTTTTTGGTGGTTTTCCATTTAAAATTATCGACCAATCAGTTGAATCCACTTTGAACAGTTGCTGTTCAACCTGCAAAGTGTTCAGACACAAGAATTAATAAGTGATTCCAGAGTAGATCCTCATGTCCCCTGTAGCTGGCTAATGTCTTTTTTCTAGTTTGAAGCAGAAGTTGATGTGCAAATTCAAAGATAACATATCAGTATATGCTAGTATGCTGATACCTGCAGGCCTTTCATGATTAATGACCAATTAATTATACTGTGGCCGTGCACCTCCAGGGTCGAGGGTTCGATTCCCACCTGTGTGCGCTGTGATGGACTGGCTCTCCATCCAGAGATAGGCTCCATGTTCTCTGTGACCCTGTACCCTGACACTGGATAAGTGGTAAAGAAGATGAATGAGTAATGATGCTGTGCATCCCACCTAAAGATTATTGATTGATGTAAATACAATGTCCTGCTATAATGCTATAGCTGAGACAATCCTCCTGAAAACATACTGTTTTTCTTTGTTTACTTTATTGTTTGTTTGTTTTTAGAGGAGGATCAGCAAAAAAAGAAAAAAAAAAAGAAAGAAAGAAAATCCCTTTGCTAGATTTAAAATAATAATAATAATATCTTACTGGCATCAACACCAAGATCTCCTTAAGATGATTTTAATATTTATAGAATATTCTAAAAACAATTTACATACAGTAGATGATCAAGTATCAAGATAATCAAAGTTGCTCTCACAGAACAACCTTAATGATCCCAACCAATCCGGATTCAAAGTGGCACATTCCACATTCCACACAGTGAACCACAAGATTCTATCTATTATCTATTCTAACAAGCCTTGGAATCTGTGGAATAGCATGACAGTGGTTTGCTTCTTACCTAGAAGATAGGTTGTATGAGGTGACATGGAGGGGATCCACATCTGCCCCACGCAGACTATCTACTGGTGTCCCACACATTGCAGTATTTGGTCCTCTTCTATTCTCACTCCGTACCTGGTCTCTTGGTAAGGTTAAATCACGCATGACTTTTCATACAATTGTTATGCAGATGACACGCAACTTCATCATCCTGGATTACATCCCATCAGCTGAATCTCAATCTGAGGAAAACCAAACTGCTGTTCATCCCTGGTGACTCATCCTCTGGTCAAGACCTTGTGATCTCCCTGAACAACAATCAGATCACTCCTTCAGCCACTGCCTGGAATCTTGGGGTAACTCTTGACAATCGATGGTCATTTTCAGTGTTGGGGGATGTTACTTTTTAAAATTACTGTCTTCAAAAAGTAATGGAATGGAAACAACTTTGTGCTTCCTCATGCATGTTTTTTTAGTCAAGACCGTTATAATTATTCTACCATCATAACTCAGCGAAGTTTGGCCCATAATCTGGTAAATACTAATACCCCTGTTTCACCTACACGGTTTCGCACGGTGGCCATAAATACGGTTCATCATGATTCACCACGAGTTTTGACACTGATTAGGTTTCCATCTTTCTGCGCATCAGTCCTGACATAGTCAAACTGCATAGGTGAAATAGGGGTATAATAACAGGAATAATAGAGGGGGGGTGGGTTATCGGGGGCGAGGCTTGTAGGACGACTTTCTCACACGCACACTAATGGATTGGTAATGACTGCTGTCTGGCTCACGGATTACATAAATTGTCTGAATAACAGATTACATTTTTGAATCGGCATCCATGTGACGAGATCTCCAACCAAAAGCGGGGCACCAGGACGAGTCAGACAGGTCCATCGGGCAGAGGAGGTCTGGATCACTGGCAGCTCAGGAACAACGTGTGTACCTCGACAGAGAGAGGGAGAGGGAAAGAGAGAGAGGGAAGAGAGAAAGAGAGAGAAGAGAAGAGGAGAGGGGAGAGCAGAAGAGGCTATTTGGAAGTCAAAATTATTTTAAAATCAATGCGGAATTTCACAGGGAGCCAATGAAGTGTAGATAAGATAGGGGTGATGTGCTCGTATCTTCTGGTTCTAGTGAGAACTCTCGCGGCTGCATTCTGAGCTAATTGAAGCTTGTTTATGCACCTAGTTGAACAACCAGACAGTAAGGCTTTACAATAGTTCAACCTAGAGGTGATAAAAGCATGAACTAATTTTTCTGCATTGCTTAGTGACAAAATATTCCTTATCTTGGCAATATTTCTGAGGTGAAAGTATGCTATCCTGGTGATATTATCTACATAAGCTTCAAATGAAAGACTGGAATCTAGAATCACATCGAGGTATTTTACTGTTGCACTAGATAGAACAGAAAGGCCATCTAAAGTTACAGTGTGATCTAAAATCTTGCTTCTAGCTGCATGTGGTCCTATGACTAGAACTTCTGTCTTATCAGGATTAAGCAGAAGGAAGTTATTTAGCATCCAGGCTCTTATATCCATTACACATTGCTCAACTTTATGAAGATGTTTTTTTTTTATATTTATTAATCTGGTTTTGATGAAACATATAACTGAGTGTCGTCAGCATAACAATGAAAACTAATACCATGCTTACGGATTACAGAGGAAGCATGTAAAGGGAAAAAAGCAGTGGGCCTAAAACCAAACCCTGTGGAACACCAAACTCTACTAGAGCACATGCCAAATAATCACCATTTAAATCTACATACTGATAACGATCAGTCAAATAGGATCTGAGCCAGGAGAGGGCTGTTCCCTTAATTCCTACTACATTTTCTAATCTGTGAAGGAGAATAATACGATCAATGGTGTCAAAAGCTGCACTGAGGTCGAGTAACACAAGTAAAGTGACGCAACCCTGATCAGAGGCCAATAGGAGGTAATTTAATGTGTGCTGTCTCTATGCTGTGATGAGACCTAAATCCTGACTGATACAGTTTGCGTACGCTATTTCTATGTAGATATGAGCATAGCTGCTCCGCTACTATTTTTTTCCAGAATCTTAGAGGAAAGGGGAGGTTTGATATCAGCCTGTAATTGGACAGCTGACAGGGGTCGAGGTCAAATTTCTTAATTGTAATTATTGTAAGAATACGTTTCTTTTCTGTTCTGGCATCTACTGTAGGTGGTAGAATGAACTTCCTCTAGATGTCCGTACAGCTGAGTCAGTGGTAAGACACATTGAGAAATATAATACATGCCAATAAATCCCCTCAATACTTTTAGCCATCATTGTAGGTCAGTAGCTTAGAAAAAGAAGTGCTTAAAATATTAACGTTTGCAAAAATTTATATTTACAACAGAACTGTTTTCTAGGCTAGAGGTAGATGTTAGTCTTAAATGACAAAAGAAACATGTACAGCCTCCTGATCAAATCACAAATCCAGAGCCAGATTCAAACAACACCATGTCTCCTTACCCCCATGTGTACCTGTGTGTACTTTGTTCCCTGGAATAAGAAGCAGGAGAGTAAATATTAATGGGACAGAAAAGGAAGCAAACTTAAAAGAAAGTGGTTTTTAAATATATTAACAGTTCTGCTAGACTTTAAATATATTAACATTTCTTAGACTTTCTTACATCCATCACCTGAGTATATATGGTATAATATGGTATCTACACACACATGGACAAGGTTTCAGTTGATTGGGAAGTGGTCATGACTGTCCCTTACTCCTGTGAAATCTATACCCTCCAAGGTAATATAGAGAGCACTTTAAATAATTTGTAGCCTAGCTCGTGTAAGGTAACTAATTTTAGACAGCAATGTAAATGTTTAGCAAAGTATCATGGTTGTTATGGTGGCACAGCGGCGTAGTGGTTAGCACTGCTTCTTCAGAGTACGGGTTCGATTCCCACCTCAGGGTCTGTGTGCATGGAGTTTGCATGTTCTCTGCATGCTTGGTGGGTTTCCTTCGGGTACTCCCAAAGTCCCACAGATTTCCTCCCACACTCCCACAGTACAAAGACATGCAGGTTAGGCTAGCTGGCTCCTGTAATGTGTGTGAATGGCATTCGGGCATCAACATGGCAACCCAACCACTTAAGTGACTACCACAGAAACGATGGATATATCTCCAGGGTGGGAGTATCCATCGCTTGATGTGCCGAATGGCACATGGACAGACCAAAATAGCAAAAATATTAGACAGTTGATAACTGTATGAAGCCAGAACATAACACCAGTGATGCTGTACTCTTATCTGTTTAGCCAAAATGCCACTGTGCCACCAAACTCAGATAACAGCACAAAAATCTCCTGAGAGTCTGCCTGTTTAATTCTATATATTAAACCTAGCACACATATACCTTTATTTTACCAGGTTAATATTATTAACCATCTTTCTGAAATTATGAAGAAAAGAAATTGAGCACTGAGACAACTTGTAAAGCAGGCATCAACAATTAAGGGGTGCCAACTCTACTCGAGGAAATGTCTTCACGCAGTCACTAGGGGGCGCCAAACAACGTCACATGTAATATAGCATTTATTTATTTTTGTTGCATATTGTTTGTCCTCGTGGTAACTAATAAAAATGTTAGGACCAACTAACAGCACCTGAACATTAGTGATAACATGGATTATAGTTCTGCTCGTGCTGCAAAAATGACTACAAGACAAATCATGAAAACAAACGGATCGAGACTGACATTGCAGTTTTCCTCGTCGATTTGAAAGAGCTATTTACTTGAAATGGTTTAATAAAACCTCCGTTTATATCGTATGCATTTCCGGTTAAAGCATTGAATGCATGAATTAACGGTTAAAGCAGTGACTTTACATTGTACATTTGTTTTACAAGCTTGTATCAGAAAATAAAAATGGTTCTCAAGCATAAATTACAAAAACGTCAAAACTACTTGAACATGGCTAGCTGTGTAAGCAACTGCAACATCACCGACACTGTTCTGAAGACTACAACTCTAGTACAGTTCAGTAACAAATAAATTCATCGCCCGAACAGGGACTTGAACCCTGGACCCTCAGATTAAAAGTCTGATGCTCTACCGACTGAGCTATCCGGGCTCTAGAGCGTTCGCTTACTGAATACAGTTAAAAGAGTTCCGTATGAACTCGCGTGTTGACGCGCAAGTCTTTTACCATATGCTGGTACACTTGTAGAGTATTTAAAGCCCATAAAGTTTCATTAGTCGTAAATAGGTTTTATGTATTATTTTATGTACATGTTAGAAAGGAATCCATGCAGAAACGCATTAAAAAAAAAAAAGGCAATAAACCAAAAGAGCACTCAGAGAACACATTCCCGTAAGAGTGTTTAGTGCAAAATTCATGTGGCAGGAATCTAATAAAAAATCTAATAAATCTATCATTTCTAACACAAAATTTTGATATAGCTTTTTTTTTTTTACATAGCTATCTATATTCTTAAATATCTTTAAAAATATTTTTTGTTTTTTGTTTTATATTTTATATATGGTGAACCCTCGAAGGTAGCTAAGGTAGCATGAAGACTAACAACAACATTTGATCTTACAAAAAGGTACGAATGGATTTGAATAATAAGCGTTATTCTGCCCTCTAGTGGACAAATTGACAGCATTGCAATGAATGAAAAACTTAAACAGATCCTAAAAGGCACGGACCAGTGGTTTAAGACTGGTAATCTTCTGTCCTGTTATAATCAACTCCTTTATGATATTCACTATCAGGTTCAAGTGGAATGAGGAGACACTAGTACCAGCAGAAGACAGTGACTTCCCAAAACTGCACTAAAAATGTAATGTCAAAGTCGTCCGCTTGCAACATTTCTGTGTTCTTACATTTTAGCTTTGTAAACAGCTTGTTTATTATAGACTAAGGTGAAATAGATTAACTCATGGTAACATGTAATGAATTTTACATTACATTACTTTTATGTAATAAAAGTGAAAAATAGCAGCTGAGTGCATAGTGTTGAATATCAGAACTTATTCCATGTTAGACATCCTGTTAGGCTAACAACTATTAAGGAATGACTATTAAGTAGGGTGTATGACCATTTCAAGTGCTATGTGTAAATAGAGCATGCCTTAGTTGTATAGGGTACTAGTGTACAAGTATTCTTCATTGACATAAAAAGAGTTTGTAGAAAGGTAAAAAAATAAGCTGATCAGCTTTAATATAATCAGTGATATTATTATTTCAGTTTGAAGCCCATGTACATGTCTGTCTGCCTATCTGATCTGTATGGCAGAATTCTCTGCCTAACTTATTAATACAAAGAAATTAAATAAAATAAGATTGAATCTTACGCCTTGTTTACGCTAAATTGTACTTCTTTAGTCATCAGCCAAATACACTTCCTGTTTGGTAATCAGAGAGTGAATCACAGATGAGAAATCGAAAACTTGAGGCCTCAAATCGAAAAAGATCGGATAAAGATTGAGTTTTGTCTTAAAACGACTCATGTTATAAAATTAATATTATATATTTAATATCTATTGCTGCAGGTCTTTGTTTACATTAAGCAAGAACCATATTAGTAGCTTATTTTAAAGTAGATTATTAAACCACATAACTGTTCATAACATCGCTTTAACTCAACATTTTGATTTCACTTTTGGTGCTGGTTTAACTTCAGGCAGATATCGAAGTACTGCAAAAGTTTCGATAAATTCTGTCCAGCAAGTTTTTGCGTGGTAAAATGATGTTGTAATAGATAGTTTTATAGTGATTATGTAGAGGGCAATCTGTAAGTAACACATACTTTCATTTCTGTTTCTTGAGGATTTTGTTGTTGTTTCTGTGTCTTCTGCCTGTGTTCATTTTACGGTAAAGAATCATGTTTTTTTGTCTCTGTTGATTGATGTGTGTAGCCACGCCCACCTCAAGGGCAAAAGCACTAAATTAGATTAAAATAAATAAATAAAAAACCTGGATGCTGTGACATGATCTTGCACATAAGTACTTAGACTTATACTCAACATTTTGATTTCATGAATGGCTAATTGGTACTGCAAAAATTAAATTCTGTCCAGCCAGTTTTGCGTGATGCTGTGATAAATTCTGGCTGGACATACATACTGTATATACACACAGATTTTTTTCTAGTCCTCCAAACTTAAAGATATCATTAAAAGAGTGAGTTCTTACCAATTTGCAGACAAACTCTTTCTTTTATTTATATAGATGATGAACTAACAGAATGTGACAGCTACATGAATAACATACAGTGGGTCCCTTAAATTCAGGTGTACTGCACTGTACAGTATTTTTGTTTTTATCCATTAACGTGGTATGCACACTAGACTGAAAGCACCACTCTTAGTGCCATCCTATAAATGCCTCAATAAAAAAAAAACAGTGGCCAATGATTTTTTGTGCTTTGAGAGCTCTTAAAACTCATCCAGCCTTTAGAGTATGATAGACATGAGTCAGAATTAGTATGAATCCATAGCAGTGCATGGAATTAATTTCAACTGCACAAAATATGGACACTGCATTGGCTAAATGAATGCTTGCGCACACTATATAATGATGTTTGCTGTGCTCAGAACCATTTAGAGGCTCCAAGAGCACAGCAGGCCATAACTGCTGGTTATGGCACGATGATGATCCTTTCCTGTTGCTGGAGTCCCTCCATGGTTATTTATTTTTCTTTTTTCCACTCGTCTCCATCCTGGTGCCAGAACAGAAGCTGCTTAAATCAAATCCAGGATGCCAGCAAGTGCTAATGTTTCATTTAGTACCACATCTTTTTCAAATCCATCACTTTGCTGAAGCTCACAATGCGTTCTGGGAAAGTTAAGTTACTGAAGCCTATAGTTAGGTTGATGTAAGCCTTTAATCAGGTCATCCAAACCTGATTTGAGACTATTGAAATTACTCTTAAGAGGAAACAGTGATTATACCAAAGAGCAATGGAGAGGGCAAGTGATTAAGTGTGAAAATGTAATGGAAGTGGTCTATCCATGTCTGTATGTATATATGTGTGTGCATGTACATATTAATGTTGTGTAAAACAATAATAAAAATCAATGGATTATAGAGTTACAACAGCATTTTTTTTCACAGAGAAAAATTGGACAAGAATATATATTTTTAAATATTTTTTAATGAATATACTGTATTAATTGTTGTTGTTCCTCTATAATCCTACAGATGGAGCACTTTAAACTAGTCACACATTCTCAGGCAGCAGGATGTCCTGTTTGTTTAGAATTGTAACAAAATCTGAAAAAAAAAAATATATATATATTGAATTTGGATATTTATAGAATCGTAATACTAACTGAATCGCAATGCAAATCAAATCTGTATTACCTAGGTATTGTGATTTTATATCATAACTGGCAACAGGGCTTTCACATCCCTGGGGAGGAATTTTGACTCACTCTTCTTCGCAGAATTGTTTTAATTCAGCCACATCAAAGGGTTTTCAAGCATGAATGAGATTGTTTAAGTCCGGACTCCTAGGTCTAAGGTTACTCCAAAATCTCAATTTTGTCTTGCTGCATAACCCAAGTGTGCTTTAGCTTGAGATCACAAACTGATAACCGGACATTCCCATTCAGGATTTTCTAGTAAAGCGCAAAATTCATGGTTTCATCAATTACAGCAAGTTGTCTAGGTCTTGAAGTTGCATCGCAGGCCAAGACCATCACACTTTAAATTGAGGCATGATATGTTGTTTTTGATATCTTTTAGCATGCTTCACTTTGTCAAACAGATTATATTGAAGTGTTTTCTTGATTTAGGAGGTCCTGGAGTTTGGACAATTACTTTTTCACATAGGGCCAGGGAAGTTTGGACAGCATTTTTATCTTAATAAATAAAATCATCATTTAAAAACTGCATTTTGTATTTACTCAGAATATCTTCGTTTAATATTACAATTTGTATGGTAATCTAAATAATGTAAGTGCAAATATGCAAAAAAAAAAGGAGGAGGCAAATACTTTTTCACAGCAATGTACATAATAGAGAGAGAGAGAGCAAGAAGGAGAGAGAGAGTTCTCATCTTGCACACATAAGTATTTCTACTTTTGCGGCCTGCAATCCTTCCTATCATCTTTCCTAGATGATTTTGTAATGCACTTACTTGGTTGTAATTTTAACAGTGCCACTGTTTAAGTACCTAAACACCTCACTTTATATAAGCATTATGTATTCCACCACTTACTTTAACCTGTTAATCTATTCTAGTAATACACAAGTTAACTTGACTTTCTTACCTTCCTCTGCTCAGTTAAACGTACTGTACATGTAAGAAAGTTAAGAATGCCATCTGTCTTGTGACATATAAACACCTTTCAACAATCATTTCAGGCTTAACCAGTAGATGGCATAAAGAAATATTAATCAAAGAAATAACACTCAAGTTGCAAGATAATGGACCTGCTGGAATCTGACAGTTATTTCATGAGATTTCATTTTAAAAGAAGTGCATAGCAAGCTTTTAGACAAATTGTATTTTTGCTGGACTTTATTAAATCGTGCGCAAAATGGTTTTAAAGCAAATGGAAAAACGAAGATTTAAATGATTAATACTAAGTGTTACTCTCTCTCTCTCTCTCTCTCTCACACACACACACACACACACTAAAACATGAATTGCTTAAATGTGTATTTAATTGCGTATTGATCACATTAAAATGGAGTGCAATCAGTTCCTACAACTGAATATATTCCTTATATTTCCAAATGTTTTCATTCTTTCTATTCCTACCCACTCTCATATTAACTATAGTCCACAAAAACTAGTGCTGCACGAAAATGAGATTATGTCTTGCTGTATAATGCACCCCTAATGTATTTTCAGTGTATTCCTATACAGTGACGCTAACTAACTGTTTCACCATATCTACAGCAGACATTTTGGCTGCTGTGGCTTTGTTTTTGTTTCTCAAGTGGTCAATTATATGGTCAGTGAACAGTATTATTGAGGCCTCATGATGACAGTAAATTGGTGAGAGACTGTGTGTGCTGTCTTAGCCCTCTCACACCCTTTGTCAATACCCAATTATCTTCCCTGTTGCCTTTTCCCTCTGATGGTGAATTCTGAAAATAGCAATGTGGAGCATTGTCTCCTAATTGCAGCTAACACTACTCACTTTCTGTATTGATCATATATTAGAGGCTCCTCCTACGCAGGAGAGGCTGCCCGGAGCCATGGTGAGGATTAGGGGTTGTCTAGTCCATTCTCCAATCACCATCACAAAAGACTTCCATTAGTGTGCATTCACATGACGCTTTTGGGAATGTATCCTTAAGGAACACACCGAGGGCCTTACATGCTAGACAAATGGACTCCTTGGCTTTTTAGTCCAGGTCTTCTGAGAATCATATTTATCAGAAGCCCAAGCTAGGAGATTGCCTGGTTAATGTTTTTTTTAGCGTGTGCACAATGTTGTTGCATTTTTAAACATTCCAAAATTTGTCACTTTCCCATGTTCCTACCATGTTCTGGATGGTACCTGGATGGGAGTAGTATCTTCCCTTAGGCACTTCAGTTTCATATGCACCTAATGTATCGCATAGCGTAAGAAAACTTTACGGCATTCTTTCGAACTATAAAGTGTCCGACCAATCAAAAGTCCTAGAAATTAGATTGTGAAGCCATTCCAGTGATTACCATGGACTATAATAATGCCTTCCTCTGAAGGACTCTTTGATTTAATCAGGGGGTTAAGTTTTAATGAGCACTTCACTCCCTTGCACACTTTTGAAAAGCAGTACAGAGGTAAGTCTGTGCTGATGGGACTCAGATTTCGATCCCGGAAGGGGCCTGTGCAAGAACATTGGTTGTAAGGTCTCTCAATATCCCAGTGCTACATAAAGGACCAACTTAGTATTCTACAACACAAAATTGCAATCTTGGCAACATGTGATGACAGGTTTCTACAAAACAGACAACATATACTAGCTTTTTTCTTCACTGACTGATATATTACTGTAATATTGTTTTACTATAATACACAAAGGACTCACTCACACAACATTTTAGGAATTAGGTTAAGGCTTTGTGCAGTAAAAACGTTGATACAGACTATTTTCAGTACACTGTCATGCTATTATCATGAATATCTTGTCATAAATATGTTGATATTATGCTGTGCATCATCAAGAAATGAGGTTCCCAAATACAAAGTAAGTAAATACTCTGCAAAGTAAGTAAATATGCATCAAGCTAATATTCATTATCTGTCATTAATAGCCTGCTTTCATTTCTGCTTCTGAACTGGCACGCCTCATTGCTCTCAGCTACTGAATGCCGATAAGCCTAATTTCCAAGCTCACAGCAAGGAGTCTGAAAGACAAGAAAGGATGCTATGCTTCTTGGCAATGTATTCCTTTTACCTCATCACTCAGTTGCCAATATATATTCAAGGTGACTTGGATATTTTACAATTCATTTATGGAGTTGAATGTGTCATGGAGTAATTAGTTAGCTTGACATGACTGAAAGATCTGACTCAAGGACACAGAATGTTGCCTGTGTAATAAGCTCAAAACTGCTTATTAGCTCTATAAAGTCATAGAAGAACTAGGCCTAGGAGAGGATACCTTTAAAAAAAATATCTGTAAGCAAGTCCCTTGCTAATGCACAAAGCTACAGTGTGGGAAAAGCACCACGTGAACAGGTGAGCAGCTCAATGTCGACTTTCCCCAGTGACCAATTATCCAGAGCTGTTTGTCCACATGGTAGAATGGCCTGTGCTCATGTGGGGGGGTCAGCAATTTGGGTGTTGTTTGGATCTCCCTGTCCCAGATGTACAGGGTTTTCTAAGGTGATGTGAAACACAGGCTGCACATTGGATTTGGAAATAACACATTTTTCTTTTAAAACTTTTCAGTTTGATACCTAGGCAGAGGGGGAACTCACACCCTCTGCATGCACAACCACAGACAAAAAATCACTCTTTGGTAAAGCCATAGAATACCTGCCAGGGTCAGGTGTAAAAGCATTTTCAGGTCAGTTGGAGCCCAGAAAATGCAGTGTACTGCATCCCATGGGCCCATGGAGCTCTCCAATGCACACTGAGCTGCATATAAATGCGTAAAATTTCAAACACAGGGAAACTGTAAACATCTGCTCCCAGGCTGGTAAATTAAAGACTGATGGAAAATTGACATTCGTTGTACTTAATAATTCAGAAGGCGCTACCTTCAATATTTAACATTCTGCGATGTATTATATACTGGGTATGAGCAATCAATATTTAGGTATACGTTACTAATAGGAATTAATTAAATTTAGATAGTGGGTTGGTTTTTCATAATTATTATAAAATTATTTGGGTTAACTGTAATAGTTTGAATGGTTCGAGTCTAACTGTTAAATTTCACATTAATATGGTTTCATATAAAGAAAAGTTTTTTATTAAGTTTATCTATACAATTAAATCTCTGCATTGTAAACTGATTGTAAAAAAATATGTTTTTTTTTCTCATCCAAAAACAATGATTTATGAACTATTTGTGGCTATATTAATAAGGTTATACAGTAAATTAGTATAAAATTCCAGCTAACTAGCATACTGTGTATTGTTTTCATGTTTAAGTAATTTACATGCTCATTGTACATTAACAGCTGTCCTTTGTTAAGGTGAATATGTATTATTATATTTATATTACATTGATTATAAAAGCCTGTCAGAAAGTCAACATAAGAAACAATTCAGTCTTGAATTTAACAGACAGACAATATTTCAGAATTGTGACAGGTCTATGAAGTAACATCTTTACTTAATCATTTGTTTCAGGATGTGGGGATGTGGAGGGTTCCCAGGAACAAGGAGTATATCATGCAGGAATGCATCCTGGAGTTTATCATAGCGCATTAGGGACGCATTTATTCACACATTTACTCATACCTATGGAAAATTTAAAGAAGACAGTTCACATATGAGGAAGTTTTTGAGAGGTGGGTGGAAAACCAGAGAAAACCCACATACATGAACATGGGAACTTACAGAAAAACCACACAGACAGTAACCCAAGTTTGGGATTGACCCCAATAACCTGGAGGCAGCTATATACAAACAACTCCAGCTGAAACAGTATTAATGTCTAATGGTTATTAATAAGGACTTGATGAAGATGGAGATGACATTTTGGTATTTTGGTCCATCCATGTGCCATCCAGCACATCGGGCGACAGATATGTTCCAACCTGGGACCCCTGTGTCTATGAACATTGTTTCTGTGGCAGTTACTTAAGAGCTCGGGTTACCAGCTCGATGCCCGATTGTCATTCACACACTACAGGCAATTTGGGAACAACAGTTGGCCTAACCTGCATGTCTTTGAACTGTGGGATGAAACCGCAGTACCCAGAGGAATGCCACCAACCACGTGGAGAACATGCAACCTCAATGCACACAGACCCTGAGGTGGGAATCGAACCTTGACCCTGGAGGTGTAAGGCGAAAGTGCTAACCAGAGGCTAAACATGGAGGCAAATTAAAATTAGTCAGAGTTGATGGTTGGCCAAAGAACCTATCTGCGGGTGTGTATGTGTGAAGGTGTTTTAAAATGTGCTTATAAAGTTTCTCTGCACAAACTTACTTTGAGAAAGTATGGCTAAGCTGGTGTTGCCTCAGCACAACTTCGGTCTCGTGCAAACACAAGAGCCTACAGGCTGCGCTTCAGGGGTTCAGCCGGCAGGCGGCGCTGACGTCAGCCTGCGCGCGCAGCCCGAAAAGGACAGTAAAAGAGGGGAGGAGCGGAGTCGGAGTTAAAGTAGCCGCGCACGGTGCGCGCGTGAGATACACGGGCCAAAGCTTTTCCGTTCGGGCATCTCCGGGTCTCGGGGCTGGGAGCGTCTCTCTCTCTCTCGGCACTGTCAACTTCTGCACGGCGCTGTGAAGGACAGACACGGGGCGCCAGCGACGTAAAACACCGACGCCGGAGAAGATGCTGGCGTAGTTTGTGCCGCGCAGTTAAACAGCAGAAGGTGTAGTGAATGAAGAGCGCTCGCGCATCCGAGCGACGGAGCAACACAAGGACGCGCGCAGAGGCTTAGGGAGCTCTTCACGAGGTGAGGCGACATCCCTGATTCACCGCTAGTTTGTGCAAGGTTTTGGCTGAATGCTTGTCACTGGAGCACAAGGCGCGCGCGCGCGTCTGGTTAACGTAGAGTCCCGGTTATCGTCCGGGGTTTAATAAGAGCACCGGTGCGCGTGCCATCCTCCCCAGATGTCATCATAAGCGCGCGGGGTGTGCGGCGTTAGTGCGGCGCGCATGCGCATTACGCTCTCAGCCGGCAAGCAGGAAAACTTGGTGTTGTGATTTTGAAAGACATGACGACGGGTGTCTTTGTTTTTGTGCATCTAGAAAAGGAAAAAAACAAAAACAAACGTGTCAGTAGAAATGAGTAAATAGGAAATTATAAATTAACCTGTCCACAAATAAGTGTATGAATATGCATGGTGTCAAGTACAGTAGGTAGATTTATTCTTTTCGGAACTTGGTTGTAAATAAGTAAACAGGCTTGTATTTTTCTATTTTCCGATAACCTGTACTGATGATACTGATACCAGTTACGGACATCATCTTAGTCGTTTAGCCAAATGTAACAGTCTTTAAGCTTTATATATCCTTATATATCAGATGCATGATGGTAGTGCACTTGTGATCTTTTGGAAATATGCCTGATCTAATACTCATCCCTAATCCGCTCTGTACATATAAATTGCTGCTTATTGCTGTGATTGATGACAGGCATTATGAGGAAGTAAACTCATGGTCCACTTTTAAAGGAACACCTGTACACCTGCTCCTTTTTGCAAATATTCAGACGGCCAATCATGTGGCAGCAGCTCAATGCAAAATAATAAAGCAGTTACAGATTAAGAGCTAATGTTCACCTCAGACATCAGAATGGGGAAAATGTGTGATTTCTCTGATTTCAACCTTGGCATGGTTGTTGGTGCCAGATGGTCTGGTTGTAGTTTTTCAGAAAATGCTGATCTCAAGGGATTTTTCACACACAGCAGTCTCTAGAATTTATACGAAATAGTAAAAAAAAAAAAATCCTGTGAGCAGAAGGTCTGCAGGCTAAAACATCTTATTCATGAGAGAGGACAGAGGAGAATGACTAGACTTGTCTGAGCAGAACGGAAGTCTATTTTACCTCGTATAATCACTCTTTACAATCGCGATGAACAGGAAAGCATCAGAATGCACAACACATCAAACCTTGAGATGGATGGGCCTATACTAGCAGACGACCACATCAGGATCTACCACTGTCAGCTCAGATCAAGAATTTGAAGATATTATGGGAGCAGACAAACTAAAATTGCGCAGTTAGGGTGAAAAAAGATCAGGTGAGGCAGCGCAAACCAATCTGGCCATTTTCCTCTGATCTCACTTATCAAAATTGCATTTCCACCCACAGAACTTTCGCTCACCTGGTATTTTTTGTGTCCACTTTAGAGACTGTTGTGTGTGAAAATCTCATAAGATCAACAGTTTCTGAAATACCAGTCCATCTGGCACCAGCATCCATGCTACAGTTAAAGTCACAGAGATCACACTTTCCTGTTTTATATATTTAATTTGAACATTCATTGAAGCTTGCGACCTGTATCTGCATGTTTCTAGCCATTCTCTTGCTATCACACTATGTGTATCCGGTAACTGCATAAATATGCCCTTATATACTGTAGGTGTCCTTCTAAAGTGGACATTGAGTGCACTTTGCTGCTAGCATTATCCTACTGGAAATAATAAACCGATAGCTATTCAATAAGATTGACTGCACTAAATTGCAAAACAAAAGTTGCATCAGATCCAGATGGGCATTCAAACTCAAGATGGCTGATAATGAGAGTGTCTGTACTGAAAGACAGAGAATGTCTCACACAAGACGGAGCGTTAGGGCTGAAATAATCTTTGTAATGTCATATTATATCATGTCATACTATCTTGTTCTTTCACACGTAGAGGACCAGGTACAGATGAATAGCTAGTCTCTCAGTGGAATTGCAGTGCTGTCAGGTTGGTTGCGCTTCCAGCAGCAGGCAGAGGAATATTACACATGGACTAAAATATTGGTAAATCCATCAGGTAGCCTGGGCAAGTGTAAGATTTAAGGCTTTTGGCACAGATAGCTCAGAACATGGCAGTGGACCTGAACTTGCTAAAGTATCGTCACTGAGCCTGTGTACCTCTAACACACTTAAATACACAGCTCTTTTACTACGCTGTTATTTGTAGAATTTATATGAATTATGGTGGTGACTCAGTGAGCACGGATGCAAGCTTATGTCTGGGGTTTGTTAAGTACATCATGCAGGAACATTTCCTGTTTTCAGAGCTGAAACAGAATGCCTGCTTTGAGATTATATTTCAATAATGAAAACTCTGTGGCTAAATATAAAACATATAAGAATGTCTATTGAAAAATAAAATAATAGTTGGCCTAGGACAGATTTGTTTTTTCCTAGTGTGTTGAGTTTCATCCCACACATCCCACACACTGTAAAACATTTTCTTCTGTTTATTTTTGTTTATTGAGTACATATGGAGTGCTCTGTACAGTCCTCTTTATTCCACTTAATTTATCTAACGTGCCTCAGTCTTAAATGTGATTCCAGAAATGTTTAAATGATTGTTTCAATATCCTGTATTTTCATTTTGCTGTTAGGGTTTTAAAGCATGGGTGAAACCAAATTCAAGGGTTGTTCAAGTCAAACCGGGACTTTTGATTGTGCAGAATAACAGCACACAGTTATGAGAGTAAAAACTACCTTTATTTCTCTATATAATCCCTTGCTGCACTAATGCACTCATCCTAGTGTTTCACAAGTGCTTGGATACTATCACGGTAGAAAATGTTTTAGGTCGCCAAGCCATGATTGGACTGCCTGTTTCATGTCTAAACCGCTGGCCTCCCAGGAACTCATTTAATGACACAAACCTGTGGAAATTACTTTTAGTGAGGTCAGGACTGTATTGGGGGGGTCTGCCAATAACTCCCAGCCGAGTTCCTGTAGCAGTCTGAAGTGGCTCTCACGAATAATTGTGTACAATTCCCACAGACAGGTGCAAGTTATCTGTCGATTGTTAACGATCAGGTGTTTCACTCACTGAATGCTCATAGTAAGAACTGCACCGTTCAAATGTTTTATTGCCGCTAAGAATCTCATCACCATACTGTGCTTGAAGTTTTCTGCAAACTTCAATCGAGTTTACGCCTTTATTCAAGAGAAAAGTCCCAGTTTGAGTTGAACGTTCCTTGTATTAACACAAAATTTTCTTCTGTTCATAAAATGTTTCTTGTTCAGTTTAAATTCTGATGTGATTTGACCATAGTGCATGATAAGGACATGGTTCATCTTTGCTAAACAGTATATTTGCATGTGCACTTTGTTTTCTTGTGTTTATTTTTGTGTGTAGTAATGTCTTTTGTATAGTACTTAAGAGTAATTTTTGACAATGTATGGTGTAAATTTGGTTTGTCTTAGATAGTCAGCTAATTAGGTGTCCTAGTTAGCTAGTTAGTTTTACTGTGTACTGAACTGACAATGACAATAAAAGCCTACTTGCCTTGACCTGACTTGACTAGAGAGAAAATGCTGCTTATGGAGGCATGGGTTGTAAATGAACATTGTTATTGACATCATGTGGTTGTGGTTGCTTGGTTTCAGGGAAGCATTTCAAGAATACCTATACTATAGGGATCACATGTAAAACACTTAGAGCTTACTGTAGTTGTAGAATATAAAAGAGTATGCCTATAAATGTATTTTCTTCTTTCTGCTAAGGGCTTCTTTTTTGGATGAGGTATTTATGCATTGACACGGACATCAATGCTAATTTCAAGCTAAGATGGACCTTGTTTTTTTTATTTTTTTTTATAAAACAATGTTTTAAAAGAAGCTTGGCTGGATTTGCAGATCAATAGCATAGAAGTAAATATGTCCTTAACCTAAATGTCATGGCCAACTTTTTAATGCTCTCGTCAGGTTTTTTGATAAACTTTAAGCCATGGATTGATTTTTGTATACTCCTTCCCCTTCACCACATGCATTCGGTTATGCTCAAGGCTCTCTTTGATCTGCTTAATCTTAATTATTGAATTAATTTATATTTCTGTGGCCTGGAAATGACTTCCAAGGTGGAACAGAGCTGCATAGAGACTACTAAAGCTTATGTGGTTTCAACAGATGGATTTGGGTTGATTAATGATTTTTGCAATTTCAGCAATGTTCAATTTGCAGACAGAAGGGGGCTCTACATAATTTCATACTGCTTCTTTAATGTTTCTACATTCCTTTTTTCAGTTCTAGTAGCAAGATCACATCAGCCTTAGTCTCCCATTAGAATGAAGGCATAATACAGAAAAAGTAATGAATCATTTTACTTGGTAATATGAGGTGGCTGGTTTTCGTGCATGGTCAAAAGGAATTTGAGAGAGCATTTGAAATCCATACAGCAGGCTCGTCTGTGCTTATTAGGATGCATTAGAAGTACTAGAAGAACTCGTGCTGATCAAAAAATTAAGGAAAGAAAAATCCTACTTTCTATGGGGTTTAGAAGGTAGTCAAACAGATCACTTAAAGAATACACACACTGAAATTCTCGAGCATAGATCGATGTGTACTCATGCCAGTTACTCAAACTTGCTGAGTGCCAACATGTTGAGATTTAAAATGCAAAATATGCACACTGACCTGAACGAAAGGACTAATATACTTGCTAATGTAGAAAGGGCAAAAGGCCACGAGCAAACTACACCGTTTTGCAACTCTTAAGAGACTCTGTGAAGCATGAGAGGCAATCTGCACCTGATCCTTAACCCTAAAACTCTCAGTACACAGTGCACATGGCCATAGCAGTGCACTCGTTTACATATAACTTTTAAAATAGGAGAGAAGTTTAATATGATTTAAGTCCAGCTTCTGCTACTTTCTTTTTCTTTTTTTAATTCCTATCTGTTTATTTTAATACGGAGCACCGATTTCTAAACGGAATTGCAACAGCTCTGTGCATGGTTTGGATGTTCTGGATGGTTCTGATTTGTTTTGCTGTTATACGTTCAAAATGTTGGAGAAAGGATTGTGAGTCCCGTGTCAGGGGGAAAACAGAAAGCCATCTTCAGCTGCATCTGTAACTCCTCATGGTGCATTAGGCATGTACTGATATTAAATTTCTCATATGGGAATATTGCACGACCTTTCACAGTTTACAATTCGATCAACATATTTAGTCAAAAAATGGCCACATTGCTAAAAAATTTCCCCAGTCAGCGGTTGGAGTGACAGTTCTGCCTGGCATATTTTTCAAACTCTTATGGAACTGTCATTCTCTGGACAGAATTATGAAATTGGCTTTGCCGAGAACGATGCAGCCAATCCTGCAATGCTGACTTCTAATTTGTCCGAATTAAGGATTCTTTGCAAACAGATGTTACGAGATATCAAGAGCATAAATTCCACACCAAGATACTGTCTTCATGCAGCTGTTTATGAATCCAAAACATGGGGTTTAAATGCTATGAATGATGACGGTATTCAAAACCGGGTACACTGTAATAGTAAAATAATCAAAGACAGGATGGCTTATGGCTAAAGATGATGTGGCTTATCCTAAAACTTTTATTCAATACCTACTTATATAATATATAATTATATTCAATATATTAAAGAATAAACGTAGTGGAACGTCCACCAGACATGTTAGTCTCTGTTACTACAGTCATTCCCAACGATCATTAACTGATTGGTGTGTCTTCTTCCTCTTCCGAGATTAATAACACAAAGAATTCGGCTTGTCACGTTACTAAGAGAAATAGAAACCGCAATCCTGAAGACTATTCCGGACAGACTGTTACAAAATGACATGAGTGTTAATTAAATGACTCCTGGCGGTCATTCTGAATGAGTCGTTACTATAGAAATGATGATATACATTAAAATAAACTTTGATTTGAATTACAGTAGGCACTTGCAGCATTCAGTGCCTTACTGTTATAGTTTGAGAATTCAACAGCGCTATTAAACCACAGAATTGTCTAGTTTGTTTAATAGTTGATGCACGTCAGTGGTAAAAATCAACATGGGTGTACTATAATTGTTGAAATTGTCAGGTATCTCGGCTTATCTCAGGAGTTTAGAAATGCAGCCAGGTTCTCACTTACACTCTTTAGATTTTCCATAATTTAAAAACTTTCTTTTTTTTCTGCATGACACTCATTATAATCCCCTGGGGAACAGTTCAGATGGAAACAGGCTGTCAGATGCAGTTGGAAAAAGAAGTGATGCTGAGGCCTGTTATGCACTGGGGCATTATGTAATAATTTATTTGGCAAGTAAATAATTGAATCAGGCCTCAAGGATAACAGCTCCATCTAGGGCAAAAGTGCGAGCTCAGGTGGAAGCTCGTGCAGATGATTTATGATTTTCCGCTATGCGCTTGGCCTCTAAGGACAAATACGGCGTGGTTTGGAAGCCAGCCATAGTGCACAGTCTTTCTGGGGTCACTCGTACCATTTAAATATCCTTCTCAATGTGATTCATCTCATCTATGTTAATGGTTCTATAAGCGCTAAGGTCTAGGACAGGATGGGAAGCATGTTTTTTTTTTTTGGAGGAGGAGTAAAGCAAGCTTAAACTGTAAAGGAAAAAATGAAAGGAAAGTACAATGATTTTTATTATGTCTGATCATATTGATTTTGCAGCTCTAACAGAAAACAATTATTCATTTCATTTTGAGTAGTGAGACCTTGGACAGTTTGTTAATTTGATATTCAGTGAATGTAATAGTTCAATTGTTTCTCTCTCTGCCAATGTGACCTAATCAGAAGCAGCAAATTAAAACTGATTATCTAGTATAATTATGGGATGCATAATAATAGGGAATATGCATACAAAAATATCTGTATTTTTTTTATTGTCTTTTACTGTTTTATTCTAAACCATGCACTATTACTAATATTTTTTATGTAAGTTAAAGTACATAATAAAATTGATCATTCATTATTAATATATGATTCTTTTAATAATTTAATTTTATTCTGCTTTTACTGTATGATTATTTTGATCAAGGTCACGTAATTAAAGGACACAAAATCAGTATGTAGATGAATTCTAAAAGCATTAGTTTAGTTTGGCTCAGCACTGTCTGATTTCCTTGCAGCGGTGCCTAATGCTTCTGTTAGTGCTAAAAAAAAAACATGTCTGCATTCTTGTGAAGAAGCCATTACACAGCATTGTTTGAAACTGAAACCTTGTAATTCACTTTTATAAGCATTTTTTTTTGTCCGTACAGTGCCACTGCGAAAATACAAATTTTCACTAACATGGCTGTGGGATTTTAAACACCATGTTAGCAGGATAGTGTTCATTTTTCACATGGGTCGTCAAGTTAAGTACTGATGTAGCAAGTCTACCTCAAAGTAAAACCCAATTTTCTGTTCATCTGTATAGTGACATTTTTTTGTGTGTTTGTGTGTCAAAAAGGTTTGATAAGCTTTATCATTATGTCTTATTTAGGTTCTCTTAAGAAGATTCATTATTGATGAGAATTTAAATGTGTAAATTGGATTTGATCATTTTAACATTTTTGACCATTGCTGTGTTTTTTTATTATTATTATTATTATTATTATTATTATTATTATTATTATTATTATTATTATTTAAAATTAAGAAAGAAAAAAGTAAAGAAATAAAATGTTTGATTTTCCCCGCTTGCAATTCTCTCTGTGTGTGTGTGTGTGTGTGTGTGTGTGTGTGTGTGTGTGTGTGTGTGAGAGAGTGAAAACATAAAGATTAACTCATCGTAGCGGGTCTCCGTATTAGGCAGATACACCCTTAGACAAACAACATTTAACTTTTCTCACCATGCCATTATTATTATTATTATTATTATTATTTTTTTTTTAACAAAAAATTTACCAAAAACTAAAAAAAAATGTGGGCAATACTAGATACCTCATTACTGCTTCCACAGGATTTACAAGGGTAAGTTGTGGCTGCTAATCATCAGCCCTTGATTAATCAGCAGATAAGCAGACGTTTTATCATTTTGCTGGCCAGGAGCATTCAGGTGTGTGTTAACACAATGCCAAAAGTGAACGACACAAGGCATGGTCTTGGGTAAGCAATTGTTGCTGCACATCAATCTGGAAAGTGTTCTAAACAATTTGGAGTTCAACGTTCTACAGTAAGAAAGATTATTCACAAGACAATTGTTTATATACACTATAATCCCAAAAGTATTCACTCACTCATCCAAATGATTGAATTCAAGTGTTCCAATCACTTCTATGGTTACAGGTGTATAAAATCAAGCACCTAGGCATGCAGACCGCTTCTACAAACATTTGTGAAAGAATGGGTCTCTCTCACGAGCTCAGTGAATTCCAGCAGGGTACCGTGATAGGATGCCATCTGTGCAATAAGTCCTGTTGTGAAATTTCCCCACTATTATATATTCCACAGTCAACTGTTGGTATCATTACAACAAACTGGAACTGATTGGGAATGACAGCAACTCAGCCACAAAGTGGTAGGTCATGTAAAATCACAGAGCAGGGTCAGCAGATGCTGAGAGGTCGCCAACTTTCTGCAGAGTGAATAGCTACAGATCTCCAATCTTCATGTGGCCTTCAGATTAGATCAAGAACAGTGTGTAGAAATCTTTATGTAATGGGTTTCCATGGCCTAGCAGCTTACATCAAGTACAATACAAAGCATCAGGTGCAGCGGTCTAAAGCATGCTGCCACTGGACTCTAGAGCAGTGGAGACATGTCCTCTGGAGTGACGAATCACGCTTCTCTCTGATGAAGTCTGGGTTTGGCGGTTGCAAGTTTTGGTACTTGACCATTGTGCCAAGTGTAAAGTTTGGTGGAGGGATGATTATGGCGTGGGTTTATTTTTCAGGAGTTGGACATGGCCAACTCTTAATGCTTCAGCATACCAAGACATTGTGGACCACTTTTGTGGGAACAGTTTGGGTATGGCCCTTCCTTGTTCCAACATGACTGTGCACCAGTGCACATAGCAATGTCCATCAAGATGAGCGAGTTTGTTGTGGAAGAACTTGACTGGTCTGACCTCAACCCAATAGAAAACCTTTGGGATGAATTAGAGCGGAGAGTGCGAGCCAGGCCTTCTCGTCCAACATCAGGGTCCGACCTCACAAATGCATTTCTGGAAGAATGGTAAAAAATTCCCATAAACACACTCCTAAACCTTGTGGAAAGCCTTCCCAGAAGAGTTAAAGCTATTAGAGCTGCCAAGGTTGGGCCAACATCATATTAAACCCTGTAGATTAAAAATTGGATGTTATTCAAGTTCATACGTTCGCATGTGAAGGCAGGTGAGCAAATAATTTTGGCAATATAATGTGTGCATGTGTGTGTGCATGTCTATGTATGTAATATATAATGTGTGTGTGTGTAAATATATAAATCAGTGCCCACCATGATTTTCTTATAACTTGTAATTTTACTTCTGCTGAAAATAGGCAAGACAGGAAGCACATCTGGTTCCTGGTACCACTGCCACCCTAGATTGAAATAGTATGGTACAGAAAATTGCACGTTGCCACCTTTATTTAGAAGACCCCTGGCAGCAGCACCATCATTGCATGTGGGAGACGAGACAAGGAGCCATGTCCACTGCTACTGGAAGCAGGCCACTGCAACGAAAGTGGTGTGAAGTAGAGTGTGTGACGTCGGGTGTAACCTCAGCTGAAATGGAACCTCGTTCTAACACCTCACTGTAACACGCTGGAGACGAGCTGAAAGCAGTGTAATTACTGTTGAAATCTGCTGCCAAAAATAGAAAGCATTGGTGTAGAACCAGGAAAAACATTGCTTCTGAAATGAAGAAATGCTGTTTAATAATTCTGTACCCACTAACAGCTGCTGAAGAGTTGTTGGTAAATTGGTCAAACTTCGAAGTTATTATTCTTTTCTCCTGTAAATAAATTGCAGTCTCTGTTATGACCAAATGTCTGGATTTTAATTACAGCATTAACATTAAATGCCTGTATTTATTTATTGTATTATGGGTATATATAGCCTATGGGTTGTTGTTGGTTGTTTTTTTTTTTTTTTAACTATGATACTCAGCAGTTTTTTTTTTCTCTTAATTTTGTTTTTCATAAACCTAAATTAATTTTTCCTGCTTGTGTTTGTAAGCACAGCAGGGAAAAGTAGACCTCTCAGCAGTGCTGCATATCAGGTTCTGTTCATTTCACCAGTCAATTTATTTTTATCAGTGTTTTCAAAATCAAGGTCAATTTTAAATCTGTTCACATGTTTTTCAAAAAAGGTCCGCTTAAGTAAATGAAGTGAACATGAAACAGAGTAACACATTATTAATGGTTCATCTTTATCTCATGGTTGGTAATTGGTCTCTGGTGGTTGCCAAGAATTGCGATTAAGAAATGCCATTAAATCGTGTGTATTATGTCTGCAGTTCAGTTTATCCACCAGATACTGCTTCTAATTAATTGATAATTGCAAAATTGATTTATTGCCTGAGTTGTGTTGATGGAGTTGAATAATTGCTACGTGAAGATTCTGGCGCGGTTTTTAGATAAAGAACTGCGCTCTCTATTAAAAGTGATGTGTCCTAATCCAATATGTTGGCTGCGCAGCATCAAGTTTAAAAAAAAAAAAAAAGAAAAGAAAAAGAAATGGAACATTTAGTTTTGTTGCAAAAATTTTATTCTGGGTGTATCTAGAGCATATGTTTGAATAGAATTTTTTTAAAATTTCATTTCTTTCTGTTTTTTAGTATTACGCTTTTATGAATAAAACTCGAACATGCGTATATCATTACAAAGTTCATTTGACATTAAAAAGTCTCATCCACTGATGTCCACGCTAATGCTAGTCGCAAGATTGAAGGATCAGAATTGGAAGCAGTGAGCGGGCAAATGATGTTGTGAGGAATAATAGGAAACCATTGCTGATTTCATGGCAAAGTAAACATGATTATTTGTTATAGAGGTGCGGTCTGAGACTCAGAAAAGCTTGTACTGCCAGGAACAAAAGAAGTGATGTATAAGCAAACAAACAGAGCACCAGGGGAATCAATGGTGGCCGGAATTAACATGATGAGATTAACACTAGCTTTCTATGGTTCTAAACGCATTCACAAAATGTGGGAATTTTCATATTATTATTGTATTACATACTGTTGCTCTATATCTAGGTTGGCCGTAATTTCTTTTTTACTTTACCTACTATGTTATGTTATTTTGTTTTCTATATTTTGTGAATTTAAAATAATGACACACATACCGTAATTACTTTTTTCAGATATCTGCAAATAGTTTCCTATTTTCCTGTGGAGTAGTTTATTCTATAGTAGCGGGATATGGACTTGCTGTGACCTAACTGCCACCACCTCCTGATGCAGCTACACATTTATACACTCGGCTGGCATTTTATTAGGCACTAGAAAGGTTCTGAATAAAATGGCAGCTCAGTGTGTTACTATCTACAGGGTACTATTTATGTACAGTAACACTCCCTAAAACATATAAAGGCATTGCTGCCTCTTAGCTTTGATTCAGTCATGAGCTCCGATTACTCTCTGTGTCTCAGCGTTTCACCTCGTTCTCCTTGTGCATGTGGGTTTCCCTCAGGCTTCCCCGGTTTCCTTCCACCTTCCAAAAATATGCCAGTAGGTGAATTGACTTCTCTAAAATGATCAAAGATATGAATACATTTGTAAATATGTGTGTTTAAATTGTGCCTAGTGTCCTTTCTAGGGTGTATTCCTGTCTCGTGTTCAGTGCTTCCAGGATGGACAATCGTCAGGATAAAGCTGAATGAATTAATTGATCATTTGTATAATAATGTAGTTATTATGCAAATTCTAACCAGGATCGGGACCAGAACTGCATGCAGTGGCTGGGTTATATGGGGCATAGGGTGGGGGGGACCCTAAAAAGGCCCAACATTGGCAACGCTGTGGGGGTGAGGATCAAAGGTCCCTCAGTTCAGCGACCCAGAGCCTCAACCATGAAGTGAAATACGGCTCAGCAAATTGAAACTATTTTTGTAAATCATTACACTTCATATACACAATTGAGTTCGGGGATTACCTTATGATTAAAGAGATAATTCTTTAAACAAATAAGATCCACAAAGTTTGTTTTATTTCGTTAGAGCGTGGGTTATGAATCTTTTTGTAGCTAGGAGAACCTTTTAATTAACTGTGAAATAAATTCCATGACCTCCAACTAAGGATTTATTAGATGAACATGATTTGCCTTAGCGTTACATTAATATAGCAGTTTCTCTTTTCCCATTTGAAAGATGATGCACAGATGCCTTCTGTTAAGATAAATAGAGACTGTTTAGAGTTCATTTACAAATGTATTCAATAAAATCTATCTGTGTATGTTTGACAGCCAGCATTATTAGGCAGGTTAGTAAACATTCGTAAAAAAAAATAAAAATCAATAGGCCTACAATGAAATAAAAATCACTTGACAAATCATTTAGATAATAATGATACATAGAAAGTGATTAAAACTTCTGGCCTGGCCATTTTTAAACAGCTTGTAAAGTAGAAACTGGAATGAATGTATAAATATGAGGGGTTTTATGGTAACCAACAGACAAGCAGCAGCTTCTCCATCCTCCAGGCACCAAGTGCTTACCGTCAAACCCTGTATATGTGAACTGTAGCGTCTAATGTAGCATTGTATCCTTCAATATATCTTCTTTTTTGGGGGGGATTTTTCCCCGGTTTTCTCCCTAATTTAGTCGTGTCCAATTCCTCCCCGTCACTAGTGGGCTCCCACATTAAGGCTACTACTACCACTCACTATCACCTGTTTCCTCCAAACCACTTGACGCCAGCCGACCGCATCTTTTCTAACTGCTCGCTCGCGCACCGTTGGTAACACACTCGGAGGACAGCGCTATCCGCTCCCTCTGTTGCGCAAGCGAGCAGACGCCCCTGATTGGCTGTAGGGCCGTAATTAATGTGGGAGCACTGAGTACCTCTCATCCCTCCCCTCTGAGAGAGCTCGGCCAATCAGTTCTCTCTTTTTCATCAGCTCTCTCTAGACCTCCGGCGGAGATGTTACAGCACCACCCGGGATTCGAACTAGCGATCTTCGGATGATGGGGCGAGCGCTTTTACCACTGCGCCACTCTGAGGCCCTTCACTATATCTTCACACTTTATTATGCATTACATTTTTCTGATATGCACTGCTTTTGTACTATTGACAAATCTCGCTTGGTATCAGTAGAAAGAGATGAAATCAAATTAATTTCTTCAGTAAGCACCATACATTCCTTTCCATTACTTGCTCATATTGCTAATAATGTGATATTATACAAACACAAAATGAAAGCAATAAACAGTTGGATAAAGAAGGTATGCTGTGCATGTACAGGCCTCAGCTACGCTGCTGTTGCGTCTTACTCTGAATGTTATCTCTACGAAATCTAACTCAGACATCATTGCGAATTCAACAGGAACGGTTTTACTGTGTGAGGTCACACTGAATAAATTTTTAACACATGTTTCTGAAGTGCACACAGTTTGCACACTTCCAAAACCTATTATTCAGGTCACACGGCATAAACCTTTAACAAGTAGCTCTAGGAAAGTGATTACATGATTCTCCTTGTCAATGACTTCTTTTATGTGTCGAATATCTATTGGAAGTCCTTGGGAGAAGTTTGGAAGTCTTTTTCATAGCGATGGGCGGAAAAAGCAAGACCCCTTGTTGTTGTGGATCCGTCGCACAGTGAGCAGAGTGCTGTGGGTTTACACAAAGCCTCCGTTGTGACTGATTCACACACACTTTGTGGAATAACAGGAGAAGAGCTGTTTACTTTGGACAAGAGTGCTCTTTTATGTGGCACCCCTCTGGTTGGGACGTTATCCCAGCAGGAGTACCACCAAGAAGAATGCCTTCAAAAACAAAGTAGAATTCATTTTTTGAGCAAATGACCTACCTGGCGTGTGTATGGGGTTGAAATCATCTAGTACCAGTGCAATCTGCACAAGGAGAAGCGGTAGGAAAATGAATGAATCGTCTGGTACAGTATAATAGAATATTATCAAATGGAAGCAATGGCAGAGTTGCCGCTTATAGCTTTCTGTTCCTTTCCCCAGATCTGTCTAATAATTCTGTTATTTTTGGCTTTTCAGGAACACCTGGCTATACTCAAAAGATCTCATTAGACTGTGATGAGCGTCATCATCTTCCAGAGACTCAAGGTACCTCACTATCTGAACAGATCAGTTTTTTTTTTTTCGTTCTTCCATCAATATCCATCAAAAAAACCTCAAAGCCAAAGAGATGGTATGTTATTTCATCTGTTGTTTTTATCTGAGCTTATTCATTTCTTGTCAGTTGTTATATATATTATTTTGTGCTATTCTGTGTTCCGTTTTTTTTTTCTTTCTTTTTTTCATTTTGTTGTGCATACTAACTTCATTTCTCTTTTTGCCTCTACCTATTGCTTCAGCACTCGAAAATGAATTACTTGATTTATAGCTTCCTATGGTTGTGTGAAATCCAGTCTGTTTTCTTGTCGCATGGTAAAATTTGTCTTTGTCTTCCTGGACTCTGTCCAGAAGTTAAAATGATATCATCTGGTTCTTAAAGATAACCTACACAATAAAATATCTTTAAAAGGCTATTTTTAGAACATAATGAAAGTTTGAACCTTCTATCCTGCATCCATTAAGCAAAATTCATTTAAATGGGACTTATTATGCATAATTCACTTTTGAGTCATTTTAGACATTTGGATGGGTCTTCAGTGCGCGTGTACAAACAAAAAAGGTGGAAAAAAAACATTCCTAGCTTTTTTCCCGTTTTTTTATGTAGGCCTTGAACTCGGCTTAAACAAACCAATTAGATGTTTTTGCTATTGTGACCTCATCTAAGAAGGTTCCCTCCACCGACTCTCTGGTGAGACTTGGCACAGCAATAGCTCACTTAGATAGACAATGATAATGGTCCTTTTGAAGGAGTAAAAAAACGATCTCGAGCTATTAAAAATGCATTTTGTGAGGGATATTCAGCGATAATTTTTCATGTGCGTCCTGTGTACTTCACACATGAATTTGTCAAAAAAAACCTCATCGTTTTCATTTATTTGCGTCCTCTGCGATGCATTCCCACAACAACTGAAGTACAGCTGGCAGTACCACAACATAATCAGCTCTCTTATCCTCCAAAGTCGTTTTTAGGCTGATGAAATGTAACGTTATTTTTGGCCAATGAAATCGCTCCATACCAAGGATTCGTTTTTGTTTACTTCCTCAGTTACCATCATCCTCATCGCCTGAAACTGTCCATGCTAACTTTCTTGGAACCCATGCTGCTACGTCTTCACTAAATCTCGCATGAAATGGGAAAAAAACAACCTGCAAAAAAATCTTGGCTTTGCTTGGCTTTCTAACTTTTAAACAGTTCGGACCAGTTTCATTTCATTCATTCGTTACAGTTATATTGCATTTCATTATACAGTTTTCTTTTCGTTTCAGTATACAGTTCATTCGTTTAAATGTCGGAAATGCTTTGCATGCCTATGTAAATTTCATGCTAAATTTTTATTCTGTCTGTGAAAATCATAACGGAGGTCATCTGCTGTGTGTATATTCCTCAACATACAGATGTGTAGAACTGCTTTCACTGTCTCTACAGCTCACTATATGCAAACATTCATTGGTAATTAATACTGATTAATGTTCAGCTTGAATGAATTCTCAAATCAGGTGGTGCTAATTAATCTTCTGTAATCTTCGGTGTACATTTATGTATTGTATTTTAAGGGGGGAAAAAAACATTGTTTAAACGTATGTGCATTCCTAAGACCTATAGTTTTGTTTTTGAAAAATTACTGCATTTTTTAGCTGGAGAATTTACAGTACATACACACAGTGTGAGGGAGCTCTGTGACCTGTGTCTGAGACTTGTGTAACTTGTTAAAGAAACATTAAACTGTGAGATCTTTAAACCGGTTCAGTCTACTATGTTGTAGAGATGGAGGGGGAATAATCCAGACATGAACCACGATTCTTTTATGCGGCAATTCAATTATCGCTACACTGTCTCCAAAATCGATTTTTAAAAGTATTTTTACATTTATAATAGAGATGAACCGGTTGATTGGCCAGTGACCAGAATTGGTTGGTTTTCAATTTGGTCAGTCGTGACCGCTGAACGTCCGATCAGCCTCAGATATAAATGATTCTGTACCGAGTGCAGAACCTTCCAAGAGACAGAACAGAACAGAAACAATTTTTTTTTTAATTACATGCGTAAAAGCCTCCGATCTGCCTTTTTCTTCAAACTTTTCACACGCTCATGTGTACTGTCGAGTTGAATTTTAAGACTTTGTTTCAGGCGGTAAAACCTCACTGTTTACACATTTTCATTTTACATTCACATTGTTTAGAAATAATAATTAGGGTGGATGACATAACAGAGACAGCTCTGTGCTGCTCAGTAAAATTGTAACTTTTTTGTTCAACTAAATTTTAAGTTTAATGTTAAACTCTTAAAAAAAAAAGGTTATTTTGTATTGTTTAAATGCTGTGCTTGGTTTTTAAATGAGAAAACTAGTGTTATTAGAAATGGGCAACATTTGAATTAAATAATCTTTAAAGGTTAAAAATTGTAACATATTCTGGGAAAAATGTAATATTTAATAAGGATATTTATAAAATACTTATAGAATTGCAATTTTAATTGAATCGCCACTTGTGATACAGTATCGTATCGGTTGGTGACCGGTGATTTTCATCTGTACTGTGTTGTATGTTCAAGGCAGCGCATAGCTGCTTATTCCTGGGATTTTTAGTAACCAGTCTTAATATGCATCAATTGTTTGTCCAAGCGTTTGTGTTCGTGCGCAGTGTTTCAGGGATTAATCTTAAAAACCCTGGGTTATAAGCCTTTTCAGAATGTCCCGATACCAGGGGTTCTCAGACATTTTGCAGCAGGAGGTTCTTTCGCTGCAAAGAACATTCCTTTGTACAGATTTATTGTAGGCACTAGTCAAACTTTCAGCAAATTATTAAAGTGTGTACAGTAATATTTCCTCTATTTATTGGCCAACAGGTCTGCGTTAACATTATTTATAGGCCTATTTAATTTGGATTATTAAACACATTTAATTTACTAATCAGACAAAGTGGCTGGGTTGTAATTTCCACCACGGTAACAAAATAAAAATATCTCCGGCCTGAGGCTTCAACCCAACTGAGTACCTTTGGGATAAATTGAAATGCTGACTGCAGACCAGACCTCCTCACCCTACATTAGCACCCGACCTCACTAATGCTCTTGTAGCTGAATAAACACAAAGTCCCACAGACAAACTCCAAATTCTGGTGAAAAGCCTTCCTAGAAGATTGGAGGTTATTATTACATGAATCAGGGAACTAATGTTCAGGAGACACCTATGGCTGTGATGGTCAGGTGTCCATAAACTTTTGATCATATGATATATTGCGCATCAAAACATTTACGTAGGAAAACAGGAACTATGCTCATGTCTGGATGTTGTTAATTAATAATAAATAGATAATAACTATGGGTTTAATGAATTAATTACAGTTAGGACATAGATTTGAATAGAATTTTTTAAATGTATATTTTCTTACTCTGTGGAAATGAAATGGTAAAGCTATTTCTCTTACTCTAGCTCATGTAAGCATGGGAGATGAATAGCATGTGCTTACAAAACACATTCATAGTAATTCACAGCTCACACTGGCATACACACTGCCAATGAGGCTTGTCTGGTCTTTTCCTAAGACCAATGAGGTGTTTACTAGCGATATACAACAAGAGCCAACAACAGAACCACAGCTGCTTTTATGAACTACAATGTTTATTTCATACACATGCACACACACACACACACACACACACACGCACAAGATTTACACGCACTTTGCAGCTTTTCATATTGATATGTCAGTTTGACTAAAATGTAAAATCTGTAATGCACTTAATTCTATTCAATGAGCATAAATTGAACATAACAGATTTCACCATTAGTTACCATTATTATTATTATTATTATTATTATTATTATTATTATTATTATTATTATTATACGTCCATAATTATATATTGAAGTCTGCATTTATTGAAAAAAGTTGACAATTTTTTTTGCCCAAAGTTTATTTAATTATAAATAAAATGGATAATATTTCAATGTCCTGTGTTGGAAATTGCATGCATACTATGTATGAATAGCAGTCATCATTATTTCAACCATGAAACCATGGTGGGGTTTAACACTGCCATCTCCCTAGACCACCATGCCTACAGCACACACACATACACGCAGTGATTAAGACATGTCAAGCCCGGCTGGGTGTGGGTGGTGCAGTGTCATGCCGGCCCCCTGGGGCATTTTGTCACAGCGGGGGTCTCACCATGCCATCTCGTCTGGCCCATTGAGCCTAATACCTGCGAGTGAATGAGCTGCGTTCACAGGCCATCATGATCAAGCACAGCGTATGAGCACTTTTTTAAAGGCCATTAGACTTAGTGTTGTGCAATGTAGTGCAATTTGAGGAAATATGAAGTGTGAAAATATCCTGGCAAGCACTCAGGCACAGAGTTACAACCAAGAAATTGGTTCTGACACAGACGTAATCACACTCTTATTATTCTTAGGTTGCAGGAGATTGTATGAAGAGCTAAGGTGAAAAACCCCAAAACAGCACAAGATTAAAAAAGATCTGACCACAATGAAATTCTGTAATTATTAATAATTAATTAAGACATATACTATATACACATACATATACCTAACTTTTTTTTTTTTTAACATGTATTAAATATGAAAATGCCTGAAAGTGTTTAAATTAAAACACAGTTCTTAAACAAAAAAACATTGCTGGATATTTATTTAGACTGTGAAGATTGCCAGTATTCATCATGGATAAGAAGCATTGAGCATGATTAGGACATAATTCTGCTTGGCCATGGACTGTGTTTCAGCATTCAAACACAGTATCAACAAAATTAACTTTAGTAAAGTAAAAATAGAGCAAAAACTTTGAGACATGATGCCTGCAAAAATGTACAGTGCCATCTGTTGAATTTTTCAAGGTTGATATTGTTTTATTATTATTATTTTTAATGATGCAAGTGCGTTTTCTATTTAAATTTCAAAGTAGTATATCGTTTTTTTCTCATGGGTCGAATGCGACAAAACAAAGCCTATAAGTTACCTCAAGCTCGGCCAAATGCACCTGTGAAAACCCAAGTAAAATTTGTTCCAAAAGCCATCTTGATGTGTTCTTTTACTCATCTTACTTTCCCCCAAATATATATTTTTTGCAAATATGTTCAATGTACAGACACCACCAATTTTACAGTTTTATTATATGTATAGGTAGATTTGAATAATAAGTAATTATTTTTAATAACTAAAATGGAGCTTAAATTTTTGCTATATACATCGAGACAAGAATGTTATGTGTTTTAGAAAGATGTTACTTGGACCGCTACACGGTGTTGCATGTCTCTTGCACTGTATTGGAGCAATGAGTGCCATTCTCCCAAAATATATTCCCTCAGACTGTGTTTTCATGGAGGTGGAGACCTCTGGTACATTATATAAAACCCATAAAGTCGTGTGCTGGAGACTAGAGGTCACAGCCTGCAGTATGATTCACAACTTTTTTTTTAATACTCATCACACATTTATAGCATTTGGCATATGCTCTTATCCAGAACATTTTACAGAACTCAAAGTTAATTTTCTTTTACATTAATCTCACTTAAAAATCTGGGCAGTTGAAGACGTGGGGTCTTGCTCAAAGAGAAGTGATGACAGCTTGGCAGTGCTGGAATTTGAACTCAAGAACTTACACTTAATAGTGCAATGACTTAACTACTGAGCTGCCACTTTCCAAACCATTTAGCAAACCTTTGTGCCCTGCACATGGAACATTGGCACCCTTCTCTATATGTTATTTTTTTCAGACTAGGATTTATTTAATTTTTACACTTAGAGTGTTTATTTCCTTTTTTTTTTTTTTAATAATGTGTAAAATTTTTTTTTATAAATCAGTGATATAATGTTGTATATAAAGAGTGCTTTGAAGCAAGATGTTTATGGGCGAGGATATTATCTGACTGGTGTAGTCTCACATCTGTTGATTGCAGACCTGTAGAAGCCTTCCCCAACTGTCTGAAATGAAACATTTAACATTGAATCTACCAGTCTGTCCTCTTTACACAACACAACACTTTGATCTGTATGCAATAAAACCTCAGCACGGATCATTCTGCAGAGATCGGCTGAGGTGTGAGTCAGACCCTGCTCCTTAGCGTCCCGATGACCAGGTATATATTTGCAAAGAAAAATATCAATTCTGTCAAGTGACACGTTACTGATATTTACTACACAGTGCTCAAAAACTGAACTCATTTGCCCGAGTTTATTCTGGTGAATGCCAGGATGCAGGCTGCAAGGATTTGGAGATAGTGTTGACTGAGAGATTGACTCAGACGAGCTGAGAGGGCAGTATTACTGTTACCAAATGTCACAGCATTCAGAAACTTTAGAAACAGTGTCAGCTTTACTGACACAGATCGTTTAAAGTCCATCTCCTGTTTTATGAATGACCAAATGAAAGATTACTAGCTTAGTGGAACACAGGATCCCTCTGAGCTTCTGCTTTTAGCATGGACAGAGATACCTCGAGGAATTCAATACTGGTGTCTGTAGACCTAATGGATAGTTTTCATCCAAAGGCTCGGGTTAATGATGTGTCTAGACCCAAGACTTCAGCTTTTTTTTTTTTTTTTTGGCATATTTGCACAAGCAGTAATGAACCTTGTCTTGTTTGCATCAATCAACAGTTGAAGTTACGCAAAAGTAGCCAACAGAGTTCCATGTGAGTGACAGATGTCCGTATGATGTTTAGAAATGCGAATAAGGAGAGTTATGGAATTTAAAGCGAAAGAAAGGAAGATATATATACAGTACAGACCAAAAGTTTGGACACACCTTCTCATTCAAAGAGTTTTCTTTATTGTGTTCTTTGTTGTGTTCTTTAGCCCAAACGAGTCTCTTCTGCTTGTTGCCTGTCCTTAGCAGTGGTTTCCTAGCAGATATTCTACCATGAAGGCCTGATTCACACAGTCTCCTCTTAACAGTTGTTCTAGAGATGTGTCTGCTGCTAGAACTCTGTGTGGCATTGACCTGCTCTCTGATCTGAGCTGCTGTTAACCTGCGATTTCTGAGGCTGGTGACTCGGATGAACTTATCCTCCGCAGCAGAGGTGACTCTTGGTCTTCCTTTCCTGGGGCGGTCCGCATGTGAGCCAGTTTCTTTGTAGCGCTTGATGGTTTTTGTGACTGCACTTGGGGACACTTTCAAAGTTTTCCCAATTTTTCGGACTGACTGACCTTCATTTCTTAAAGTAATGATGGCCACTCGTTTTTCTTTACCTAGCTGCTTTTTTCTTGCCATAATACAAATTCAAACTCTTTGAATGAGAAGGTGTGTCTAAACTTTTGGTCTGTACTGTATATATATATAATTTGAAGTAGAGTGAATGGAAAAAAAAAAAGTTCTAGCAGCCCCGGGTTTATAGAACAAGCCAGCCTGTCATCACAACCCAGGCGAATAGGAAACCCCTGGCCTGTCACTGTCTCAGGAGACACCTCTTCTCACATTGCCTGCTGACAGTTAACATCTCAAACAGTCCTTACACTAACATATGCCTGCCAGTCAGGTGGACCTGTACCCGTCTTTCCTGTATCTGTTGCTTAGCTCCTATTCAGTGTTTGCCCACTAAGTCCAGCATTAAATGAGGAATTTAGAGAATGCTGTCAGATGTGTTTATATGTGGTATTTGAAGATGCTCTATAAATAGTAATGAGACCTCACTGTCTGTCTGTGTTCTACACATTTCCCAGTAATTAGGAGACTAAACTGAAAACTGAGCTACTCTGAAGCACAATGGCTGTTTGGATTCATAATATCCAAACATGTATAATACAGTTACTCAAAACGCAGTATATGCTACAAACCACTGTTTAGACCTTAAGATCCCTGGGAGGTAAAAGACGTGATCTAATTCTGTCTAATATCTAATTATGAAGCAATAAAATAAAATCCTATCTGAACACGCACATCCACAGACATCCATTACTGGGCAAAATCGGTCTATATAAAGATACAGTGGCAGACACGGGGAAAGGCCGAGGGGTCTTTGTGATGTAATTCCCACTGGCTTTCCTTTGCCCTGCCCCTCAACCAGCCTTTGTCTGACCCTGGAAAGACATCACGTCACTGGTCTTTTTGTTCAGTCCCAGTCCATCTTAAACAGATTGTAAAACAAGCACCTGGAAGATTCTGATCAATCTCCTGTCTGGTCAGAGTGTGTGTGTGTAAATCTGAAAAATGCTTGAACTTCACTCATTGATTCATTCATCTTCTGTAACCATTTTATCCACTGTGCTGCTCACACAATTTCATTTCAACATTGAAACACACCAGAGATGATTTCATTCATTTTGGTCTTCTGTCAGTGATTGATTAATTTTTTAGCATTTTATTTAGATTGATTTTTCCCTCTTGTTTGTTAAAGATGAACATTTTCATCAGGTATATTTATGAATAAAGCTTGAAAAACTCTCACTACCATGAAATATGATCTATTTGATTTCTGTAATGATTCAAACCTACAGTAGCTAGAAATTCATATTACTTTTTGCAGATAATCACAGACAATGGTTAGATTTTTTTTTTAAAGCAGTACATTCCATATGTAGCTGTATCATAGTCCATGCCCTGGTTAAAGATACAGATCGCAATTTTTCCTTCTGATGTGAGTTGAAACCCTTAACCTGTATCTGGTAATGTGTTTGCTTGGATAATTTGTGAGTGTGCACGTGTCCATGTGTTCCTGAATAAAGTGGGCAATAATTTGTATGTTAGACGAATTGCAATTCTACTTACTCGTTTTGTGCTCTTCTTTTAAAAATGCTTTTGAAAAGATAATTTTGTCATGCAGCAACCACGGACACAAGCACCTCCCTGCTTCACCGAAATCAATTTACCGTCCTCTTCCGTCCTTAATTTTTTCTTCAGCTTTTGAAAAAACATAGCAATGTATCAATAGCTGCATAAATGAGGATGGTTGTTTAACAGATGTATACGAGCGTAAATTGGGGTATGGGTGTATGCAGTTGACATGTACTGTAAGCGATGATGGGGATTGAGCTTGTGTGCACCCAAGTTGCTTCATCAGCAGCATTCAGATCACATTCGGCACACAGATCGTATGACAGTTTCATGCATCAGCTGCAGATGATACATCGTTCTGTGTGCTCAAATCCATGCTTATTTCTGCTCCATTTTAACACGAGAGCTAATATGTCATAAGGCCGGGTCTTAATGAGATTTAATCACAGTCCCAGAGAAACATTGCTAAAAACGTTACACTGAAGTGTAATGTTTCATATGTTTTAGTTGGAGCTTCTCTATATTTGATTTAGAACTGATTTAGTAGTCAGAAGGAAGGGAGAATAATGGGTCATATTGGGCTGCCTCTGGAATATTATTGCCTTACCTGTCAGCTGCAGATGTGGTGTTTATGGATCGTATTGGCGGCTTTGGATCGTATCTTTGTTTAGGTTTGCTCCGAGGCAGAGACGTCTGTAATTGAGCAGGCGATCCATGTCCAAAAACCACACTGGAAAGATCGAGTCCAACCAAAACTTATGGAAACAGCAACAGACTGGCTTGGATTTCTCTAGAAAACACATATGGTGGCTTTGAAGAGGAATGACCGTAATGATCAAACCCAGTTCAATTATTTTTTTGGTGAAACAGGATGACTATATAAAATGACTGAATAGTTCATGTTGTGATGAATTTTTTACACTACAATATTTCATTGTAAAGTCATGTTGTGTTGAACTGCTGTTCAAACGGTAATCCAGAGACATGGTGCATCCGTGGTTCATTGGTGTAAACTCTGTGAAAGTTAAAACGCATGGCACAAGGCAAAGGTTCATATTAGCGTTCATATTTGCTTTAATAGTTCTTTCTTTTTTTTTTCTACAGCAGCAAGAGATCCATTAGTGGTGTTTGTAGTTCCACTAAAGGGATTCCAGAGAGATTTATAGACTGGCTCCATGTGCTGTACAGATGTCGGACACATAGTTTAGTGGGAAATTGAAGGTGGTTGACCTATAAGGATGCATTCCTGAGGTGTATGCAGTTTCGTCGTATTTATCACTTTTAACTTTTGACCCAATCTGTCTTTGGTGTTTGGACGAATATTCAGTTAAATGTTTCAATCGTGCATTTTCATTGACTGTGTATTTAAATATAGCGAAAGAGCCTGAAGCTTTAAAAAAAAATTTTTTTTTAAATTCACTTTATGAAATGACTCCTGAACATTTAGTCTCTATTTCCCCTCAGTGGGTAAAAAGTACAAGGCACAGAACAAACCCATTGCTATTTCAGGGCACCACTGGAAGCTATTCTAGTGAATGTAGTACATGAGAAACCGTGAGCACATGTCAGATGCCAAAGCATGACCCCTTTACATCTATCATCATTGTCTCTTCAGGGTTCTATTCAAGAGCTGACCTTATTTAATCTAGTTTTGTAGGTTAAAGATAGTAAACCCTACCTCAGTGGTCTTCCCGTATAAGCTGTTAGAGGAATTGCAGTGGCTTAGTAGATGGGGAATAGAGGACTGTGGTATGCTGGGAGATAGAAAAGACATAGTATTCTACACACTGCAGAAACGCCTACTCAGTCAGCCCAAATCATCTCTGACAAATCCTCCTTTATTTCATTTAGATATACGATGGCTGACCCTGAAAGCTGCCATAAAATATATATTTCCTCTAACCCCATTCAGTGCTTTCATTGCTTGAGTGCTGCTGTTGAGTCACTTCTCCTAATCTCTAATTCAGCGATAGTGACCGTCATTAGAAGAGACAAATGTCAAGCAATGCAGAGAAATTCTGTGCGATACACTGATCGCACATGCCGGGGTTGTGTAACAAGAGCTGTGCGAGGTAATGCTTCACTCACCAGCCATTTTAATAGTAACACTTCTGCACCTGACCATTAATGCAATTACTAAATCAGCCAATCATATGCTTACAGCTCTGTGCATAAAATCATACAGCTACAAGACAAGAGCTTTACAGTAAACATCATTGTGACTGGGGGAAACAATTATCTTGGGAAAAACTCCTTGGTGCCAGACAGACTGGCTTTAAGTATTTCACAAGGTGCTAAACTCCTGGGATTTTCACACACAACATTTTCTAGAGTTTCCACGGAGTTCATTGAAAAACTAGACAGTTAGATATTGGAAAAAATACCTGGGAATGTTTTATTTTATTTTTTTGTTCCGGTGAGCCACTGACCAAAGATTCTTGTTCTTAGTTGACAGGAGTGGAGTCCAATTTGGTCTTCTGCTTTTGTTGCTCATCCGCTTTAAGGTTCGATGTGATGCGCATTCCGAGATGCTTTTCTGCTCACCACAGTTGTAAAAGTGGGTAGCTAAGTTATGGGAGTCTTTCTGTCAACCCAGATCAGTCCGTCCATTCTCATCTGACCTTGCTTAAAAATATTTCCATATGTAGGACAGACGTTCTTTATTTGTTTTTCTCACCATTTCGTGTTTGTGATAATGGAAGGACAGTAGCTTGTTTGAGGTAGGCATGAGTTAGGAGCATGCAGAATTTGTATAGAGCCTGAGAAAGTGCTTAGCTTTGCCTTAAACTTGGCAAAAAAAAAATCTGCAGTAGTAAATTACACTGGTTGTTCTTGTTACCGAAATAAATTACGTACGATGGTGCCCATAAGAAGGTATGATATGTACATAAACATTAATAAAGACTTATTCTAAATGGTATCCTTTTTAATGAAGAAAATGTAATGTTTAGTGGTGATGTCATGCTTTTTTTTTTAAATACAGATTTTGACTTGATTCAAATTTGATTAAAATGATATTATAACAAACAAGTTATGTTTTTGCTTGTAATAGTTTGTTGATCCCTTGTGATGGGGTTCAAACAACAGAATAGTGGAGTCTTTATGAAATCTGATGCCCATTAATGGAAGCCTTTTAGAAGTGTGTTGTTTGTTACTTGTATGTAAAGGCCGGCATTTTATGTCAAAAAATCTCTTTACCTGGGCAGAGAAAAATGAAGTGGATATTACTAAAACAGACATCAGTCTAGGGATTCGTCGTTAATGCTTTCATCTTCCATGTGCTGTTAACAATCATGGATTTTTCAGCATGAAACGTCTTTCGCTATTTCGAGAAGGGCATGTTTTGTTTTTGCTGTGAAAATCAATGTGTCCCAGGAGTATAAATGAGTTTAATATCTCTGTCAGCTGAAGACTCAGTGATGGTTGTCATTTCACTTAATTGCTCTTAGCTCAAAGTAGGTCAGATTGCTCTGTGTTCTGGCAAACTTACCCTGTTTTCTTTTATTGCTTCCTTTCTTCTACCTACCTACAGTATTTATGTATGACTTCTGAATCCTAACAGATATTAATTAGTGTTTTCACAACTATAATGCTTGATCAACATTACACAACATTAATCGTTTGATCTTCATGTCAAATGAATTTCCTTTCATTTCCTTGATCGCAGCCTTCCTAAACCTCAGCTCATGAGATTCCTCTTCCTGTGTCTGTGCTGCTGCTTATTTCTGGCTTTACTCAGCCATTGTCCATGATAATGTGAGGGGCAAGTGGGCCGAGGAGGCTTGTGAGGTTTGTGTGTGGGTGTTTGAAGCCAGAGGCCCCTTACCTCAGGAGCCTGTGTTTTTCCCTTTCTCAGGTTAATGGAGCATGAGCTGTAGTGGTGGGTGTGTAAAACACACCCTCTGGGCCTGAAGGGGCATCGTGCAGTGCCTTGACTGGAGCCAGGCAGCTGTGGAAGGCATTAGATAAAGTCTTCCTGCAGGTCCGCATTCCTCTTCCACACCACGTTCAGGTACTGAAAGGCCTTCATTCCTCCAGCGCTTTCCCACTGGACCACTCAGATGCATATTACAGCTGAGGACACTCCGACATATGCAGATTTATCACTTAAGTTCTGTCTTAAACACAGGACGGATGTAACTTTCACAGCCTTAGGGCCCGTGCCCTGAGGAAAACAAATCCTGTAAGTTAACCGGGAGTTAGAGCAGATCTTTCTCTTTTACTCCTCTCCTCTTCTTGTGTTTGGCCTCAATGCCTCAGGATTCCAAAGATAGTACAGTCTGACTTTTGTGTGTTGATTGCAAGTGCAAGCTTTTGTTGGCAGCCTCACCAGCATTTTATACGAGGTAAGAAAGGCTTCTGGGACACACAGGGAGAAAGGAGGAATCTGACCTTAGTTGAGCATATCTCTCTCTCTCTCTCTCTCCGTTTACTGATGGTGCTGTTAAATGAAGATTCTGTGCTAAAACCCATCCCTTGGCACACCGCTCTCTGTTTCTTCAACACTTGCTTCGGAGGATTCTTTTCTGGCTCATGCCTTGTGGCTATGTTGCTCAGTGGCTCTCTCAGCCTCCAAGCACCATCTGTGCCGGACACTCTGCATGTTTTCATTGCACTTCATATTCTAGTCACACCCAAATGCCAAGCAATCAGTTTAGATGACATGTGCTCTCAAACGCTGGATCTGAAAGTCAAATTTCTTTCTTCATTCCATTTGGGAACAGACTGTAAGGCAGACTTTGATGACTTGGTCTTTGACCTTTCTTAGCGGCTCATGGTTATGCGCCAGCTGATCTGTCATACTGTACTAATTTAAATACTCATTCATAGGATTAAAACTATCCTTCAAAATACTGACTGACACTACTATCACTTAGAACATGTAATGCTGATGCTCAGGGGAAGAAATATTCCAATTGTCAAACGTCGGTTCTCTGAGTTAAGAACACCAGGTGTGTTAGGACAAGTGAAGGCAGTATTTTCCAGTGGTGGTCCTGAGTAACACTGGGCTAAAGTTCACAGTTTTGTGTTATACTATAAATGATAAAATGGCTGTGTTACAGCCTGGAAAACAGAAGAATATTGAGAAAACCTGGAAGATGAATAATAGCAACTGTGATTATAGTGACATGTGCAATAAGCCTGAATATGTTCGAGTCTGAACGTAATAAACAAGGAACAGAACCATACACCTGATACTTACAAATTTCTTTTGAAGAACTGAGTGGCATCCCTAAAACTGTCTGAACACTAGGGGTGTACCAGTAGGCAAAAGGGACATGCATTTAACTGAGTTTATGAATTTAACCTGTAAACCTGTAATAATTTCCTGAACACGAAAGAATGGGCAAAAAAAAAAAAAGTATATCTAAGTAGTAAGTTGTTGAAGAATAGTAACATCACTGGCTATAGCAATGGCTCTTTTAAATATTTGCTATGGATGGTGTAGCCTTCTTTCTCTACAGAGTAAGTGAGCAGCATGTCTTTCAATACATAACTAAAGTTACCACTTTGGGATCACTTTCTAACTCTATGGTCGTTCCTGTATTGTAAAGCATTGCTGAAGGCATCCAAAATGTGCAATAATATCATTTGAACAGTTAATGTTGATGTATCTGCTACTCATGACCTGTAAAGCCTTATAACGGCTCTAATGCCAGTTGCTGTTTATTGGTGATTTTTGATGCTGGTGACTCTAAATGAACTTCTCCTCTGCAGCAGGGGTAAGTTTTAGTCTTGCTTTCCTTGGAGGGTCTTCATGAGAAACAGCTTCATTTTGGTGCTCGATGGGTTTTGCAAATGCTCTAGACAATACTATCCTTGCAAGAACTATTCCAGAAAGGCTGACCTCCATGTCTTAAAATAACAACTGACTGTTGTTGTTGTTGTTGTTGTTGTTGTTACAGTAATATTTATCTAATTCCATATGTGTTCTGTCATAGTTTTGAAATCCCTAGTATTGTTGTAGAAAACAAAAACAAAGAAATTTGCAAGTGATCCCAATCTTCTTAGTATTGCAAACAAATGGAATCTTAAATAGAATGTTGTAAAACATTAATTCAAGTTAACTGAATGAATTGAGAACTGTATATAGTATATGCTTAACTATACGGTTAAGAAGGAAACTATTAAAGTTATCTTGGAAAGAAGTTCTTTATCCTGTCAGTAACAGTGGAGCCGGAAGCTAATCATGGGCCTCTGAACTGTATGTGGAACCAGCAGCTTGAAGAAATGGCTTGGCTTCACATTTCTCCTAGGGCGTTTTCACATTAGGGCCCTGGGATCATTTCTGAAAACACTTGACCCCAAAGTCTGGTTCATTTTGATCAGTGAAAACACAATCGTTCCTGGCTTGGGTACTACTGACTTTCACGTTCCATGCCCGAGTACACTATTTCGTTCTTGAGACTCAGGCACAGATAGGATCAGATATAGAAGTCAGCCGTACCTGAGACTGGAAGTAGATAATCAGTGCCGCTTGTCTCCTGCAAAATCTCTGTGTGCATGTAGCACACATCAATCTCCTCTTTTGACCTACAGATCCGTAGCTGATAAAGTAGGAAGGCACGCGAGTCTTAAATTTTTTTCCCAAAATTTCAATAATATTAAGCTTAGCGCAAAGGTTAACGTCCTCGTTCTCTTCTTTTCTTGTGTTTATTGGCAGCTCACAAACCAAGTAGGTACATACCGCCAGAAAGTGCAAATAGAATGGAGGGCAAAAATTATGTTTTTGGTATTTCTGGGCACAGTACAAATCAATTGTGCCTCATGTGAAAACGCCCTTAAAAACTCAGAGCCTTCACCCTCACTCTTTGTTAGCTGTCGTATGATTGGGAAGAGCTCACTGATGCAAGGAGAAAATGGGGAAAAATAAAACAGCAATGCATCCATAATCCAAATAAAGCCGTCTACTAATCAGTACCTTTACTAATGAATAGTCATTAACTGGTACAACACTAGAATGAAATGAACTACTCTTGGGTTGCAGATTTTCCATCAAGCTCAGTATAGCTGGAATTGACTGCACTTTCTTGTTGAATGCTGCACTTTTTTAAAAAACAAGGCACAGGCTGAAATGCGCTTAGCCAACTTCTGAGCATGGATTTTGAATCTGAGTTGTCAATGAACTTTTGTCAGTCCTTTTGAAAGCATTTAGAGCAAAAAAAGGTAGCCAGAAACAGCATAATGTTCCCCTAGTTTTCTGATCTGCGTTTCTCTTCAACAGGTCCTGTTGCTAAAGTCGGAACAGGTGCTCAGATCTACATTTGGAGAGTTCTGCATTTATGATAGTGACATAACCGGGAGAGAAAACAGAGTGAAGTTGCAGATAGGCTTCCAAACAGTGACACTGAATCATTATAAATAGTAAATCGTATGTTTTAAATCTAAATTTGATTAATAAAATTTGTGTTAATTGTGCTGTTTCATTCATTATGACGGGTTGTAAAATTGTAGTTTTGGGTTGGGGCATCAATAGAAGAATAAATAATAAAGGCAAATAACTCCTTCCTTCCATTCTATGGTTAGGCTTTGCATTTAATCAAGAATATTTGTATTGATTTCAAACAGAGACATAACAAAGCAAATATTTAGTGTGTGTTTCAAGGTTCCATGCACTTGTACAATTTGTAAAATTTACCCTTCCCTAATTCCAGACCAGCCTTACATGTCTAAGAAAGGCTAGACACCAGGCATATTTCTAAGAAAGCACATAGAAAGGCTATGTTCAAAGAAGAAAAAGACATGGAGCTGGAAGTCTGGGTTTTGTATGCAAAGAGAAGTGGAGGTGAAAGAGCAACATCTCAAATAAGAAGGGAATTAAGCTAATAAAAATAAACTGTATATGAAAAAAGTGATGGAAGGGCTCCCACACCCTATCGTCTGTTGAAATTTTAAGCTTGAATCACGTATTGAGTAGTGAAGCTTCTCCAGGAACCAACAGGACAATATCCCTGAGCTACTTGGCAAGTGTGGGTGAGGTGGCATATCCTTCCACTTGGATGCAAAGGACGACTATAATCGACGTTTAGCTGGGGTTAGATGCTTCTCTTCCTTTACAGTAATGCCAAGAAGAGCAATCAGGGGGTCTGGTTCAAAATTGCAATTTAGTTAGTGAGATATTGTTTGAAAGACTTTCCAAAGATTTTTTCCAAATTAGGGCATGTCCAATACATATGAATAAGAGACCACTCTCCACATTCATCACAGCAAGGATCGACATCTGGGTAGAAGCGAGAAAGCTTAACTTTGGAGAAATGAGCCCTATGTGGCTTTGCATTTAAAACCATTACTTGCTCTTGCTTCAAAACTTCTCTTAATGAACCAGGTGAGAAGAAATCCTTATTAAAGCAGCACAGATTCTTTCAAGTGGAAATGTTTTAAAATTTTTCTCATGCCAAGACTGCACAGATTTATGGTTTATGTTAGGTCTGTTTAACCAAGAGATAAAGGTTCACACAGTAAATCACAACTTTTGAGCAAGAGTATTGCTGGGTATTTAACCCTGGAATAAAAGAATGACCGTGTGTTCCAAGAGCATGGTTGTATTTAGGACACGTTTATTCATTTCAGGATTTAAAGGTTGCACTATAAATGGAAGGAAAATATTCTCCCAAACTGTGTTTCTCTTGCATTATTACATATAAAGCATAGCCTTTATAACCTTGTTGCACTCCTCTCCTTATGGAAAGCTACCAAAATATCATTCACATAGGTTTGGTTATATGCAGATTATATACTGAATTCTTGTTTTGTAAATGTAAAATGCAGTTGGCCGGGTATATTTGTCAAGGCAATAGGAATCTGAATGCAGTCATGTGAAATTGCCGTTTCAAAGTAACAGGACTGTTCCTTATATAAAGCTTGAACAGTAGCTTGAGAACACTATAATGTCCACAAAATTAGTCAGGGCAACCATGTGATAAGATCAGAGCCATGCTGGCTAATAGAAACATGGGTGTGGGGTGGGGGGGTGGGGGGTGCACTTTCTTATCGCGATCAAACTTCTCCAGCAGCTCGACTAATGTGAGTACAGCAGCTTGTAGCACAGGACACGGAGCACTGAAGATTTTCTCCCCCTCTGCGCTATAATTATCGATGCATGGCCTGTAGTGACATTTGCAGATGCAGTTGACGCGTGCCGTGACTCATTATCGATCACAGCTGTATTAGCAGTCACATAAAGTTGCAAGCGAAGTCTGTATCAAGTTGTGGACAGCAACGGATCATTTATTCAATGCTTTTATTAGGCTTTTTTTGTGCATCAGCATCTCTTCAAACTGGAATGAAGGGACATAAAAGCAACAGTCATTAGGCATTGCATACTTAAGATTGTTCCTGGCCTGCTAAAAAGATAAGTGATAGTGAAGTACAGTAGTAAATGTTTCTGCATTTCTATGTACCTATGCTAAAATTAATCGAAAGAAGATGTTCGGTTAACGTCTAACATGTACAAGAAATACATTATTATTATTATTATTATTATTATTATTATTATTATTATATTATATATTTTTCCCCTTAGGATTTTTTAATTTCTCTGGGTTGCCAAATTGGTTCATTTGATCCGCAAGATATTGGCACAGATTATTTTTTCACCGGATGCCCTTCCTGCTGCAGCCCACTCATTTTTCCAGGCTTGGGACTGGCACTGAGGATAGTGTGCATCTCACTGGCTGGGTCTTGTATATCAGTGACCCAGAGCCTCAACCACCTGAGCCTCCACTGCCCCTATTATTATTATTATTATTAGTAGTAGTAGTAGTAGTAGTAGTAGTAGAAGTAGTATTGTTTTTTTTATTATTTTTTTTTTTATTTGGGCCATCAGTACTTTAATTTGCATTTATACCAAAAGCTCAGTTTTGCATTGCATACAGCACGATTATATTCTAAACAACTTACCGTTGAAATTACTGGCTAAGCAGCTGAGTGCGTTATGGGCATCAACCTTTGCTTAAGGCTCCAAACGTGGCTTTCTGGCAGTGCTGGAATCTAAAAAGTATTCTAGTCATTATCTCAGAGCACTAAGCACTCCTGCTCACATGACTCAGCTCACCTCACCGTACACTCTCAGGTTAATGACTTTGGTTTATATTTCATCCTTCAGTGATGCAACTTTTTGTAGTCATGAACGCCTTTAACTATAACGATGCACAGACAAATTTATTCAATAAATATAATCCGGCTATTAAATTATTAGGCCGAGTACACACACATTTTTTAAAAATAATCTTTTATTCCTCTTCATCTCAAGACATGAAGATGATTTTTTTTTCTCTCCCCTGATTTCTCTGCAGTTCATTCACCTGCCAATTCTCTCCCACCCACCAGCTGTCACACGATCATGTTACAGCTACCAACTGGGGAGGGTGAAGGCTAGCACGTGCTTCCTTCCCAACACATGAAGCTAGCCAACCAAATGTTTGGAACTTATGGGGCATCGTAACACATCCGGGGGAAAAGTACTATCTACATACAGGACCCAAAAAATTGGCTAGTGTGGCTGTAATTGACAGGTGAGAGGGAGTATGTCAGCTCTCCCACTCACAGACCATGGCTAGTTATGGCCACACATGGCTGTGGCATCTTTTTGATTTGAAAATAATTTGGGACTGATAGGCACAATGTGTATTGGCATTTTCTGTCAGTTATTGCAGAAGGATGTGTGATGTTAATTTGTGTATTGGCTTCTTAGTAGACGGTTCGAATGTAGAGTTTCTGACTTGCTGCTTGACATTTATGGAAATGACTTTTTCTTGTGCAATATGTTCAATGTGCAATGTGATACCAAACCTATGTGCTGCTCTTTCAATCTTATCAGTATTCTCATTAAAAAAAACAAAAAAATGAAATTCTCTCATGCCTTGCTAGCCTTTAATGACCTTTAAGACTTAGGATCTCGCGGGTGCCTTGGGTTCTGGTTTATGAGTAACTTATAAGGAACATGCTAATGAGGTACAGGAAGTGTGTGTTTGCTGGCCGTTGATGCGCTTTCATGATGCATCATTCGAAATCCATTTTCAATATGTTTACATGCCACATATTACATAAAGAAAAAAAAGCTTTGGGAATATACAGCACGGTGTTCTTGCTAGAGCGTGATTAAGGCTGTAATTGGAACTTCGCTTGCATAGTTTTTGATCTTTAGCATTCTGTAGAGGATATGACTTGACATGTGATGAAAGGGAACGATTTTATCACAGGAGTCAGAATCTCAGATGGTTTCCTAAGTGTTAAGCTGTCCATAAGTAATCATGCTGGCTGCGATGAGCACATGGCAACATGGCCGCCTGAATTAAACAAGCTGTCAGGATTCAATAGCATACAAATGTGTTGATAGTGAAGCATCACGGAGAGCAAAGGTGAGCTACTTCTAAACCTCCAGATACATTAGAAGGCAAGCTGCTTTGGTTACTGGTGAGAGTTGCATGTAGTGCATCACTCCAGTTTCCCATAGATGTAGGCAAGAGAAATATTGCATCGATGGTTTCTGGGATAACTGTATCGCTGCCGATTATTTTAGGCATACAACAACCACCGTTTTGTTCAGCAGTGGGCTTTAAGCAGTCTTCAGCCTCAGAACTTGTCTTACATGGTAGATAATAAGGACAAGAAAATACTAGATTTTTCTTGTGCCAAAACTTTGCCTCCTCCTCCTCCATCTGTTCTTCTGAAGCTTTGACCCCCCCGTCCCCCCCCCCTCGTTTGCAAGCGACTCCATGTCTGCCTACACACTTCCAGTTTTACCCTGCATCCCCCTGATGATCTCCGTTCCACCCACTCAGCAATTACACACAGCCCAGTGCACTTGTGAATCACAGAGACCACCAAGCCTGGATTTTAACCCCGTGCCATCCAAGCGAGAGTGCACATGCTGCAGGAGAGCCGCGTCTTTCTGCTTTTCTTTCAAGTGTCCTCTAAGGCACTCGTTCTAGCAATATATTCTGAAAAAGTACACAAGAGAGGCTTGGAATAAGAAATAAGTGAGCAATTCAAAACAATGCTCGAAATGGGTGAGAAAAAGAATGCCATTTATAATGCTTTTTTTTTTTTTTTTTTTTTTTAAAGCTTCTTCATACTGGATTACAGTTGATAGTGCCAGGTTATATCTCGATTCTATACATCATGTTTTTTCTTTCACTGTGTAACCATTTTTTTTTTCACGTGTAAAGCATAAAATAAACGACTGTACCTTGGGACCAGCGTGTGCGCCACTGTGCTTAAGCCCACAGCACACGGATACAAATATTTTAAAACTCGTAGTTGACCTGGTAATTTAGTTTCTCCTTCCATGTGGAAGTATTGGCTCATGCTCGAGGGCTCTGTGTTCAGTAGGAACATCCAGCTCGAGATAGAAACATGCCGTGAGTTTTCACATGGTTGTAGTCCCGAAATAATTTATTTCGGTATTTTGGCACGAAACATGCCTCTTTTTCTTTTTAAATTTTAAATCATTTTTTTTCTTTCAGTAATAAAATCCACAGTGTCTGTAATAAATGTAGCTCTAAATTTAGTGCTATTGATGTCTTTCCCAAACTTCTTACCGCTAGGGAAACCTTAATAGGCTTATATATGTGTGTACATATTATAAGTATTTAAGGCCTTTACACCGAGATTTTTGATTGTGCGAAGTTATGAGAGTAAAAATCTGAGAGAAAGAATATTATTTCTCTATATAATCCAGGCTACACTAATGCCCTTAACCCTAGTGCATTAGTTTCACTAGTGCTTGGATACCCTCAAGATAGAAAGTTTTCTCAGTACACCCGAGCCATGATATGACTGCCTGCTTCACATCGGACACGCTTGCCTCCCAGGAACTCCTTTAATGGTCCAAACATTAAAAATGGCTCGTGAATGAGGTCAGGACCATATGGGGTATGTATCAGTAACTCCTGGTCGAGTTCCTGTAATGTGCAACTGGAGAAGTGAGCAGTACGAGGGGGTCATGCATTGTCCTGCAAACACGGAGCACCTCCACTGATCAAACCAGGCTATTTTTTCCGTAAAAGCAACCTCCTGGGATCAGCACATTAGTGTGGCAGGGGATTCCACAGAGAAATTAATAACGGAGTTCTGTTATTCTGCACCACCAAAGTACCGATTTGATTTCAATTCAATTTTGAATCAATTTTTTGCTGCTCATTGTGTCGTGTTGTGTAGTGCGAATTCATTGATTTTATAGACGTCAGTCATTTGAGACCATATTTAGTCATTCTAATCCACCAT